>JAVTVY010054161.1:0-30380 GCA_036873755.1 Hanleya hanleyi
GAATCGATACGATACGATACGATACGATACGAGGTTTATTGCAATCAAGTGTAACGTACACTGATCAAGGGGAGATTACTCCCAACATACAACAAAGAGCATGACATTGACAAATACATTGGAAACTATATACAAAGACATTGACAAACAGCTTGTACAAAGTGGTATTGGCAAGACGAAAGATCTATATAAAAGTGTTACATAATAAAAAACTATATTAAATAATAATCTATTCGTTTCTGGCAGGGTATCAGGCTAGCAGTTTCTTCCTTTTTTCAAACATTTGATGGACAAATTTTCCAACAGTTAAGGAGGTATCCTCTGAGCATGATAGGATGAACAAAGTTTTTTCGAGATCTGTCATTTTTGAGAATGCAGGTACTAAAGTTGATAACTGTTTGAAAAAGATTGTTCTGATGGAGAGAAGTGCAGGGCATATGCATAAGAAATGCTCTTCATCTTCCACAGTGTCTAGGTCACAGCATTCACAGATTCTGTTTTGTCGGTCAATTTTTCTAGTTCTACCTTTCTCAATGGCTAGGTTGTGGGAAGTGATTCTGAGCTGAGTGAGTACCTGTCTGAAATTCTGATTTTTAATTTTGGATTGATAAGCAGGCAGTTGGGCATCTGTGGATAAATGTGATAATTGCTTGTAAAATATTAGTTTTTCGCAAGAGTTAATTGTTTCTTGTTTATAAGAATTATGTTTTGTTAGCATATTTTGTTGGAGATTGTCAATTGTGCTTTTATTGACTGCAGCCGATTTGTCGAGATCTACTTTGTAATGTTTGAAAAGTGCTGGAATGTAGCTGTACCAAGAGTCATTTTCAGTGGTAATTAGTTTGGAGCAGGTGAATGCATCTTTGAGAAGATTATTGTCTGAGAGAGTTTCGAGTCGTTGCCAGTATTTTGTTATAGTGACGTTCAGGTCAATCGCAAGTGAATGACGGCCCAGTTCCTGCTTACTGGCTACATTAATACTGTATCTATTGATTTTTAGATTAAGTTTGCAGAATTTTGTGTGTAGTTTTTCCAAGTTTTCTTTGCCCATCAAGTCAAAATAGTGGTGATCATCATGTTTCAGCTTGCACAAGTATTCCGTGCCCCAGATCTCACAATTATACAAAAGAATCGGTTTTATCAACATGTCAAATAACTTGTTGTAGGTTGCTGGTGAAGGATTGTTTCCATTGAATGATTTGTGAAGTTTAAATAGTGCTTTCAGGGCTTTGTTATATAGTGTGTCGCGCGTCGGAGTAAAATTTCCCATGGAATTGAGAGTACAACCTAAGTAGTTGTATTGTTGGGTTATTTCAATGGCTGTATTGTCGATAGAGAATGTGTAGGGAGAATTTGGTATTCGGCCTTTGCTAATTACCATGGCTTTAGTTTTTATCAGTGTTGATGGATAGGTGCCATGCTTTACAGTAGGAGTTTAGGTGGTCTAAACAAGCTTGGAGTCCATCAGCTGTTTCAGACAAGATCACTAAATCATCAGCCCATAGGATGTGATTTAGTTGTTCGGTGTGTAAAGAAACAGGTTTGCAGTGATCAGATGGGAAAAACAGATCATTAACAAAGAGGTTGAAAATGGTGGGACTAATATTGTCACCTTGTTTGACTCCTATGTTTGATGGGAAAAAGTTCGTTCTGTGATTGCATCCAACCTTCAGGCTTGTTTGGTTCATTTGATATATTGATTTAATTACTTTGTAAAATTTTCCATTAATTCGAGACCGGAGGAGTTTGACAAGTATGCCCTTGTGCCAAACTGAATCGAAAGCTTTCCGAAAGTCTACAAAACAGAGTAAAAGTTTTTGTTTTTTGCTTGTATACTTTTGTATTAGAGTTTTAATTATGAATAGGTTGTCAGCTGTCCTGCGATTTTTCCTAAAGCCTGATTGATTATCATTTAGGATATTATCGGATTCTAGATGTTCGGTTAGACGGTTATTCAGGACTGATGAAAAGAGTTTGCCCAGGCAGCTTAGAAGTGTAATACCCCTATAGTTGTCTGGTATATTTCTCGGGCCCTTTTTATGTATGGGTGTGATGCAGCCTTGGTTCCATTGAGTAGGGAAGATGCCAGTGTTTAGAATTGTATTGAATAACTTTGAAAGCGCTGGTAGTATTATGTCTTTTCCATATTTGAGAAGTTCATTTGTTATTTGGTCCAAACCAGAGGATTTGTTATCCTTAAGTTGTCTGATAGCATATTGTATTTCCTTGTTAGTAAATCGTTTGTCTAGATGTGTATTGGTTGGTGTTTCAGCTTCTAACTTCTTGATTTCGTGCAAGATATCAGGATTGCATTGGTCATCTTTCCATTGTTGAGTGTTTATGGCTATGAAATGATCATGTATTTCATTTACGGTTTCGTCGGATAGATCTAAATCGTCTTTTTTCTTATCTACTATCTCATCGAGTATTTTCCAAAAGGTTTTCGGGTCACGCTGTTGTAGGTCATCAAGTTGTTTGAATAGTTCTTGTTTTTGTTGGCGTTGCTGTTTTCTTAGGGCTTTGTTAAGTTTTGATCGCAAAGAGAAAAATCTCCCTCTAATATGAGGTTCTTTTGGAAATTTGGTGAGTAGATATGCCAGGTGTTTGAAGTCTTTTTTGAGCTTTAGGATGGACTGATCTTTTTGTGGGTTAAGGCGTTTATTGGAATTTTGGTGAGATTGTCGACGAATAGTTTTTGGTGGCTTAACCTTGAATGCTGCATCCAGGAGGATGTCTCCTAAACTTTTTGTGGCACTATCAATACTTGATTGGTCTGAATTGATGGAGTTAACCATAAAATCTTGTATTCTTTGTACTGAATGAGGATCCAGAAGCTCCAGTAAGAAATCTGCTTTGTTTTCTGTGTTGATTTGAGGTCGTGGGGGTAGTGGAACTGTAGGAGTATGGGATACAGTGTTATTTAGCATTTGACATTTCATTAGGGTAACTACTGCACAGTGAACAGAATTGTTCACTGGTTTTTGTACATTCAAGTAAATAAATTTGTCAAAGATTCTTTCAGAGCAGACAAAGTAGTCTACAGCACTGGAACCTAAACGTGTATGGCAAGTGTATTTTCCATTATAATCACCAGGTGTGCGGCCATTCAATATTCTGAGTTGAGAAGCAATACAAAGGTCAATTAATTTGGATCCATTCTGATTTTTGAAATGATCTTCTGAGTTCCTAGGTTTTATTTGGTCATCGGCGATATAATCTGTTGGAAGTGGAATATGGGTATCATGGTCATTTAGAATGTAGTCTGGAAGTGGCCCATTTTTAGTACCTGTTCTAGCATTGAGATCTCCTAAAATTATTATGTCTCCTTTGGATGAGTAGGTGGCAATTTCTTCCTCTAGGTCAAGAAATTGCGAGTTTAAGTGATCTGATTACTAAATAACCAGGCAATACAGTTGGTGGCCAATATCATATACCAAAATGTCCCCAAACCATGACACCCTTTTGAACAAACAATCTAAATAATTATAGAAACAAAGTGTCTCGGCACTGCCAGCAGAAGTCAATAAAGAATAAACACACAATCTTGAAAGATGGTCCAAAAAATTGTATGAAATCACTGCTACAACAAAAGACTATGTCAGAAAAGAAAATTCCATTGGAAAGTATTTTAAAAAGATTTTTTGTCATTTACTATGTCAAAATAATCGTCCAAGGCAATGATAATTCGTGTTAGCCAATATGAAGGACAGTCCAAAGCTGTGTAGAGCTGTCCAAGACAGACCTGTGTGTCACACTCCTGTCACCAACCTGTGTTAGTTTGAAAAGCTAATGCATCTAAACTAGTTTGTGCAGTCAGTTAGGGAAATGCCCTGGATTCTTTCTATTCAATCCCCAACTGCCTATTGTGGTCCATTCATTCACAGACTGTTGTGATTGTGCCTGGTTCTAAAAGAAGCTGCATAATTAATTGCCAATTGACACATATCTGTGATTTGATCCACATGTCGGATGCACAAAACTTCTGGACTAAGACAATTACTGAAGAAGTAAAAAAAATATTTAAAAATACTTCCCAAATCAATTTTCATATCTAACATAGTCTTTGTTAATGTAGAACATGCTATACAGGATTTTCCTAACTGCTTTTCAATATCGTGTGTTTAATATTTATGTACTTCTGCTGGCAGTCCAAAGAACCATTGTTTTTGTAATTCTCCAATTTACATTGTTCAAAGAGGTGTCCTATTCACATTCAGTAAGGTTTGGGGAACATTTTGGTGTATGATATTGGCCACCAACTGTATTGCCAAATTAGTAATCAGATCACTTGTGATTCTATGAAAAAAGGTAGTTGAACATATGTCACCCCCTTAAAGTTTATGAACGGCCATCTGCATTAAGAACCGGAACAACCTGACACATGGATACAAATAAAACAAAAACGATGGTATGGTGATACAATCGACAATGCGGAAATCTTTCAATCCACCATGCCAATAATAAAGCCATACCATACTGCACAGAACACTTCTACCTAGGTACAACACTCAATCATAAGGGATCCTTCACAAGTACACCCAATACCTTGGAGACCAAAGGCCCTTAAAGCAATCTACAAAATTCCGAAAATGTTCTCCAACTATATATTGTTCCCACACTCAAAATTAAACTTTTTCACTCTCTTAATATATTAACTGATACCGTTACTCTGGTATCATTGTGAAGTTTGTGGACTGAACAAAACTCTAGCAGACCCATCTGCCTCATACTGGCTAAACATGAGTAAGCTACTTAAAGCCCCATTTGAACAAGTCTATTAAGATACTGTAAGATCACTCTAGGCCTATACCCAGACGAACAAGCAACCTCGTTTGTCTGGCCAAGCTGGGTCAGTATATGTACACATTAACACTCAAGATCATTGCTCGAATGATTCTCAACAACGTCTATCCTCAACGAATAACAGACTACTTGAAGATGCTTTTGATTCTAATACTTCCTTCGACATGTGGTTGTATATGTTTGCTGTGGTTCTTCAGGATTTAATTCATCTGGGGCTTTGACTTCGTCTAGGGCCTTCATTGGTCTGACTTTTGGGTAAAATCTGTATGGCCCAAATCTGTTAGCAGGTACCACAGATCTAACTATAACATATTTGAAACCTGTCATAATTTGTATGGATTATTAGTGTAGTTTATGCAAGTATAATATGTCCCTAACCATTTCAGAGGACCTCAGTGGCTGAGTGGTCTAAGGTGTTTTGCTGGTGACCGTTGGCCTCACACCGCTGAACCGGCACGGGTTTAAGCCCAGCTGGTCCATCATGATGCTTTTGATTCTAATACTTAGTGAAAGTTTGTCAGTTACTTGCCAAAGGGTGGTGGTTCTCTCCAGGTTCTCCGGCTTCTTCCATCAACCAAACTGTCACCATACATGTATGAGTGAAACAAACTTGAGTGTGACATTAAGACAAAACATTTACTTTGAATGATGATGCTGTTTTATTGTGTTGTTTTTTTTTTGTATTTTTGTTGTGCTAGTGCAATGTTGTCATGTGCTATGCAATGGGTTATTTCTAGGTATCCCCGGCACACTCCGCATGAAAGCATACAGAGAAGTAAAGAACAAGTTAATATTTTTTCTAAGAAAAATGACATAAAAATGGATTTTTTAACATAATAAAACAGATGTGGTGAAAAAAACATTGATGTCATAACCTAAGGTATCAGCGTTGGACTGTTCATCTATCTATGCGCCCAGTTTTGCAGTTTGCTACCTAAGTCTTAAACCTGCTTTAATTAATGCCTTTAATCCCTTATTAATTGCACAATCAAACGTAGAAAACGGAAGTTTAAAAGAAAAAGTTAACTCCCCTAGGAGAGAGTTGTCCGCCCCTAGGAGAGCTCTTCATTCAATTCCAGCGTGGCCACTATAAAGGCGACTGTAGCCTCATTCCTATCCTCTTTTGTTTGCTCGAGCAGTGCACATCTAGGGAAGTATTCAGAGGCAATTCTACAACATTAGTTGTTGTTGTCTCGCTGGTGTAATATCCTTTATCAAGTATGGTTTTTGTTATTCATTCGGAACTTACTTACTGTATTATTATGTCTGAAGTTCCGACTGGTATTCCTTGTCGTACGTGCGGGAAGAATTTATCCCCTTTAGACGCTCACACGGCTTGTTTTTCTTGTAAAGATTTATGTTACCGGGCGTCCACGTGTGCGGAATGTGTATTATGGAATCCGACGGCTTGGAAGATTTATGCCCAAGCCCGTCCTGCTTTTCTGTTACATGCTTGTGATGACTCGTCTATGTCGGAGATCGACAGACGGGTCTTAGAAATTTTCTTTGGTCAATGATATGAAGTGTAATGAAGATCTTGACCGAGCTGGTCAAGACCCAGAGTCTCCCGTGTCAGTTTGTATACCACCAAGCGGTACCGTCCTACACGATGATAATTCCAGGTTGCTAGACAGTTTGACCCGGTCCGGAGATTCTTTGTCTAGGGTCGATCCAAAACCCGTTCCTTTGTTACGCTCAACAAAGACCAGGTCGGTTGCCTGGCCATTCTATTGTTCTCCGACAAACAAAAGAATTCTTTGCCTCAGGTTATTTCTCCAATACCTATCGGTTCACCACATGTATCTTCTAGAAGGAAGAAAACAAATAAACGGTTAAATCTACATAGTTTATTTAATTCCGTTCCCGATCTATTTGTTGGGGCGAATGTTGGACTTCTTTGAGTCGGACGTATTTAGTATTTTCGGACGTACGTCGCTAAATATTGGTTTTTGGCGGAGATTTTAAATTCTCTTGAAATGATCGTCTGACGATGTTATTCTAGAAGTCATTATGAAATTCTCATGTGTAACTAATGACACAGTCCCCCGGGAAATACGTCGCAAACTTTGTGTTGCGACCGGTGTGTTTATTGTGGGCTTTTATTGGCTCCCAACATTCCGCGGTCGGTATGTGAGCCTATTGTGTTGTACTCTAAACGAACAGGTTTTTGTTTCGTCATGATTTTATCCATTAAATTGTTGTATAAATCTTTACCAAGAGTGTGAGTACGACCCTGGTTTGACGCGGGAGGTTCGTTTTTCCCTGCCGGGGAAATACGATTCTTTATAAGCCGTCCGTCATTGTTCCATGTGGTTATTGTTGTTTCGGACTTTGGTAGTTCGTTACTTTCATGCATTCAATTCTTTGGTCCTACCAAGAAGGTAATCTCTTGTTATATCAACTATTATTATGTAATTTTGATATCCTGTCTTCAAGAGAGAACTTATGGGGTTTTATTCTGCCTCTCATGTTTATGTGTTTGTTGTTTTTGTGTACGTAACCACAACTCAACTCTTTATAAACGATGCTATAATAATAACGTAATGGATATTACGGGACTTCAATGCTACGACTGTTTGTTGCATTTTAATGAGCGTCTTTGCTGATCTCTTTGTGATTAGGGTGCGATCTACAAAGGGATCTCGTGTTGGTTATCGTGAGTATATAATCCGATTACCCACTGTTTATTATGAAACTGTGTTATGCCTTGGTATACAAATTTGTTTTATACATGTGATTTGTTTGTTTCTCACCAAACTGGTTCCATCTGTATACTGTATTTTGCGTATAATTCAGATGGAGTTATGCACTAATTTTAATTTCTTCACTATGAGAAAATTTAAAATTACTAGCGTGGTGGGATTGTTTGTTGACCGGCCAAGGATACAAGCCTATTGACACGTAAGTCGTGAAGTCTTCTATGGTTTCTTTCTACCAAGTATCTGGGACGAGTATATTCGTCCCAGCATGTGTATTACCGGTACAGTTTACTAGAGCATCAAACTGCTTTTTAGTATTGTTCTTGCTGTTCTTCCTCTTCTCGACAAATTGTTCGTGTTAGGTCATTTCAATTTGTAAATTTTTGAATAACCTCACTTTCCTGCCGGCGAGAGACTTTAAATGTTTTTCCTCTCTTTGTTCTCAGCTCCGTCTGCTGCGCTCAACTCCCAAGAAGCAAGTTGGACGGAAGACGATTGGGGACTGAGAGTGGTGTGTTTTGGCGATCTCTAGGCCCGGACCAGTTTCTGCTGCACACGGTCTTAGGAACAGCCAAGATAAATAGGCCTTACCAAGTAGACCGTATGTCCCTAGTGGTTGAGGTTCTCTCTTGGTATAGACGGCTTCCCGAGTAGACCTATCCACCGTCAGCTTAGGGTTCTCTCTCGGGGGTAATAATAATTTCCACACCATAAGCTCAGCTACATGGCTGTGGACAATCAAGATAAGTACATCAGTATCTTATTCACATGTTTAACCTTTTTTGTCGTTGACCAAGGTTTCATTTGTTGATTATAGATTGTTTCAAAAAAGTTGATTTCCTGAAAAAATCCTTGATCTGGATGACGGTTGTGTCACTATTTGGTTATTAATAGTAACATTGTTGTAAATGTTTAATATCCTCTCCATATGAAACTCCAGTACGGAATTTCATATACAGGAGACAGATTACATCGGAGAGGTCATAATGTAACCATGTTCACTGACACGTTTACTCATGTTCACTGACACAAAGATCCATTAATCTCATTTATCTCATTGAGCTTACATTTGGTGATTAACGCTACAGACATTTAATATGTTCATCTCTACTGCGTTTAAAGAGAAGGAAATTTATTACAATCGACTACGGGGTTACTGTTTGCAACGCCGTTCTGTTACGTCGTGTACTTTTATAAGTTTGTATCCTGCTCCGTTATGAGCATGTATATTCATTAAGTTATTGTGAATGGGAAATCTCTACGTTGTTTATCATACACAACGTTTTTCTCGCTTTTTTCACATTACGCTTTCCTATTACATCTTGACGATATGTTCATTACACCGTCATGTGTCTCTCCTACACCTGTGCGTCGTCCTATTTCATCGGTTAGACGTTTCCAGTACGCCATAACGCCGTTGTTACGTCATTTCTTCATTTGCGAGATGCATATTTTATTTCCATTCATCGGCACTTCCTTTGATTCTCCATCGTCGGTCGTCGGCGGAGGGGAAGTCCGTTCGTTTGGCGTCAATCTTCCACTGGTATCAATTCCCCTCGGGTTTTTCACATTGTGATTTACTTAGCTTCGTCGTTACTCTACGAAGAGAATTCTGTTCAGATCTTGTTGTTTCCAGTCTGGAGTTCAGAATATCAAAATTTGTATTCGAATCAACAGTATTTGGTCTAATACTGTTATATGGTATAGGTCTTTGGATTATGGACGTGGATATTCTCTGAGGACGACGGCGGGATTTTGAATGGCTGACTAGTCAACTTTAATTGAATTCAGCACAGGGTTGTATTAACACAGATTCATGTTGATTTTACACACAAACATTAGGTTGAGATCCATTTACCTTAGGATTGTGCTTAAGCGACACAACGTTTTTTGTGGTGTACTTGGGAGACAGTTTTTCCGACTTTCTCCTTTAAGTACCTTATTCCTGTATAGACCGTTACACCAATGATTAGACATCGGGCCTTACAGACTAGTCTTTTGTGTTAAATGCCGTCATTTACATCAGACGACGATACAGCTCACCAATCTCCAATGTACGAGTTGTCACAGCGAAACAACTCACCAATTACCAGTATACGAGTTGTCAGAGCATTTCCATCATAGCTCTCTAGATTTGTATCTAATACCGCTTATGCCGGTGCTAGGGGCCGTGTGGTCATATCATCCAAGTTGCCACATGAACAGGTACAATAAAAGCGTACCTGAGATACAACAAATATCACGAATCGTTAGATTCTTGGTATGTGCTTTAGAATAGGTTAACCAGAAGACTATTCTGTGAAGTCATGTGACGCAGTCAGTATGTCGGCACCTCTTCCCACTACCCTTATATGTGTTGTAATTTGACATTATGGTTCTGTCATTCAACCTTAGGGTTGTTGGTTATATGTGGGACCTTACTCACTGAGTTCGTTGTTCGGGTTCGGTCTCTACAGCGGATTATTTGTCCTGGTGCCGAGGTCGTGATACCATTCCCGACTCTATTTCCCTCTTCCTTCTTCAACTTCACCAGGATAGGAAGTCTCATATGAGCACCAGGGGAGGCTATCGTTCTGCTCTGGCTTGGGGTTACGTTTTACTTACCAACATTAGCCTTATTGATAATATCTCTGAGCTTATTCGCGCCTTAGCATTACAGTCGCGTTGTACTCGCCAACTGTTACCGGAATGGGATATCGGGTGGCGGCGTTTCTTTGGCGTCCAGAGTGTCTGAACTTCATGTTCTTGAGAGATCTTCTATTTCCTGGAGGACGATCTTCGGTTATGTCCTGTTCGAACCATCCGCCACTATTTTACTCGTTCCGGTTCCGTTCTCGGTTTCTCGGCTACGGTTATCATGTCCCTTCCCCTGTCAGCAAGGCTTCATATTTAAATAAGCCGTGTAGTTGTTTAAGACCATAAATTAGTCTTTCCAATGGGCAGAAGGTAGATATTCCATTGACGCCCCCACTACTGTTTTTTGCTTCTTCTATGTGGCCATCACTACACATGGCCTTTATGGAAGAACTTGTCCCTCCATGACATTGTCCAGTCTTGTGTCTGGACAGCAAACTCCACGTTCACAAATTTCTATCTGTATGATATGTCAGTGCAGTCAGATAGTGTGGCCACGCTTGGGCCACTGAGGGCTACCCAGCACGTGGTTAGTTTCTTTCAAGAAAAGAGGAGGGGGCGAAATTTGTCACCATTGCAGCAAGGCGGCCATCTTGCTTTTCATCATGATCGTCTTGAAGGAAGGAATAAGTCGGATAGACGACCATGGACTCTCTAATCATCAATCTAAGATGTCTGACGCTTTGAGAGTTTTAGCTTTTCCTTAAACTACGGTTTTACTTGTGTTTTTCAGCTTGAACTGACTACCTTCTGGATGATCTCAGCTGTGTTTCCTACGCTCAACTCACAAGACAAGTTGGACGTAAGTCGTTGGTGGACTGAGTATGACGTGGCTTGGCGCCCTCTAAGACCAAGAAGACCTAACAACCCGAGTGGGAGAGGATTCTGATTTCTTGGTAGAGTTTGACATATCACACCACGAGCACAGCTACATGGATGGAGGCACTCAAGAATAAGTATATTTGTATCATATTCATGATTTGCCCTTTTCGATTTCTAACCAGGGTTTTTCTTGTTGCTTGTCTCAAGTTATTCCCTTATCTGTGTCATCCCAGCTACTTGGGTAGACACTCAGAAGATAGGTTAGATTAGTATCTTCCATTACTACTCCATTGTTACCCTCTGCGTTACCGGCCAGGTTTCTTTTGTTGAGATTTATGAAAGAGCCTGCCCCTCCTTGACATTGTCCAGTCTTGGGTCTGGACGGCGAACTCCACGTTCACCATTTTCTGTCTGAGAGATGTCAGTCCAGTCAGATGGGATGACCACGCTTGGGCCGTTCATGGCTGCCCAGCACGTGGTCAGCTAAAATTTCAAAAAAGGGGGGGGGGGGCGGCATTTTGAATCATCACAGCAAATCTGCAAATTGCTGTATCATCTCATCACATTCATATTATTGGTCCACAATTGATTGATCTCATATTGAAGGAAGAAATAAGTCAGATGGACGACCTTGGATCCTCTAAGAGATGTCAGACACTGTATCATCACCCTAAGATGTATGTATCCATGGTGAGTGTGATCTTTACCTTAACTGCGGTTTTGATTGTGTCCTTCAGGTTGAATCTGACGTCCTTCTCATGATCTCAGCGCCGTCTTCTGCACTCAACTCCCTAAATGCAAGTTGGATGGAAGACGATTGTGGACTGAGAGTGGTGTGACTTGGCGATCGCTAGGCCCGGACCAGTTCTGCCTCACCCGGTCTTAGGAACAGCCAAGATAAATAGGCCTTACCAAGTAGACCGTATGTCCCTTGTGGTTGAGGTTCTCTCTTGGTATAGACGGCTTCCCGAGTAGACCCACCCACCGACAGGTTGGGGTTCTCTCTCGGGGGGAATTAATAATTTCCACACCACAAGCACAGCTACATGGCTGTGAACAATCAAAGATAAGTACATCAGTATCTTATTCACATGTTTAACCTTTTTATGTTGATGACCACGGTTTCATTTGTTGATTATGGATTGTTCATGCTATGCCCATGTTTCTGTGTCATTCCAGCGGTCACTTAGCCTACTTTGATCTACTACAAGACCGAGGTTCCCACCTCCGTATGTTGGTACTAGGGCATTAATTAAAGCAGGTTTAAGACTTAGGTAGCAAACATCAAACATTTATAGACAATGTTTCTGTTTGTAACTAAGTCAAACCTGCTTTAATTTAATGTGCCCACCCTTCCGTCCCCTCGTACCGCGGCCTTGTTTCACTACTGGTCTCGGTTTGAGAAAGAGGATAGGAATGAGGCTACAGTCGCCTTTATAGTGGCCACGCTGGAATTGAATGAAGAGCTCTCCTAGGGGCGGACAACTCTCTCCTAGGGGAGTTAACTTTTTCTTTTAAACTTCCGTTTTCTACGTTTGATTGTGCAATTAATAAGGGATTAAAGGCATTAATTAAAGCAGGTTTGACTTAGTTACAAACAGAAACAGTGTCTATAAATGTTTGATTTTCAAGCTTTATAGAGTGGTCAAAGCGTTATGGGCCCTGTGAGGCTCCCGGGGATTGACCTGGGGTGTCATTGTGCACACTCCAGGTCATGGTAAGGATAGATCTCAGCTCCTCATAGAGCTTGTTGAATGATGCGACTAACTGGGGATCCCGGGTGTGAAAAAGAATAGTAACCAAGGTCGTGATATGACTGAAATAGTTTTGAAAGTTACATTAAATCATATTCACTCACTCAAACATTATGGTCAGTTATCACATTGATGTGACCATTCGTTAGTTATCACATTGATGTGACCATTCGTTAGTTATCACATTGATGTGACCATTCGTTAGTTATCACATTGATGTGACCATTCGTTAGTTATCACATTGAAGTGACCATTCGTTAGTTATCACATTGAAGTGACCATTCGTTAGTTATCACATTGAAGTGACCATTCGTTAGTTATCACATTGAAGTGACCATTCGTTAGTTATCACATTGAAGTGACCATTCGTTAGTTATCACATTGATGTGACCATTCGTTAGTTATCACATTGATGTGACCATTCGTTAGTTATCACATTGATGTGACCATTCGTTAGTTATCACATTGAAGTGACCATTCGTTAGTTATCACATTGAAGTGACCATTAGATTGAATTATCACATTAGTGACCATTAGGCCAGATTATCAACATTGAAGTGACCATTCGTTAGTTATCACATTGAAGTGACCATTCGTTAGTTATCACATTGAAGTGACCATTCGTTAGTTATCACATTGAAGTGACCATTCGTTAGTTATCACATTGAAGTGACCATTCGTTAGTTATCACATTGAAGTGACCATTCGTTAGTTATCACATTGAAGTGACCATTCGTTAGTTATCACATTGAAGTGACCATTCGTTAGGTACACGGGAAACTGCCTTATACCTTCTACAATCACTAAAATGCCCCAACACATTTTCAGTTCTTAAGTGCATGACAACCATAGTATTAGCAAGCCACATGTCTTCCCGTCTTTGAGGCGGGGGACCTGCTAGCTACTCGGCTTGTTAAGAAGTAAAATGGTAGCTTAAGGTTTAAAATGTTACTATATATCCCTCCTAGTCTTCTCTTCGTGAATATCAATGAAAACACATGTGGAAATTCACATTCGAAAAGACGGCAATTGCCGGAATTAGGGCAATGTCCTGACGGTTCTCTGAAGCATGTAGAAAACTTCCAGCTTCCCGAGGTATGATAGCACTCCATTTTCAGCTAACAGTCTGCGACTACAGTCTGTCCATCCAACCAGGTTCCTTGTGTTTAGTGCTCTTCCAGCGCAGGCCACGGAACTGAAGCTCTGAGAGATGTCAAGTTAACAACTGTCACCATTCGGGTATATTATTAGGTCATCTGAGGGCATAATTTTGTTTGCCATGATGTTTTTCAGCTCTCACTATCAAAATCTGTTCATGTGTTCTCCACCACGTCCGCGTATCGGCTCGGTTAGCGACCGTCCCGAAAGATTTCTACTTCCAAGTTCAAATTATCGTGGTAATACATATGTAGCAAAGAGTGTAAATAGACTTTAAACAGACGTTCATGCTGCTAATCTTTATAATAAAATCCATCTCTAGACACTCTCTCGGGCCATCAATGTAAACGGCAATTATCAAAAATCTTCTGCCGCCGCGACGGGGGAAGCCCCCTCTCGGACTCTTCCTCATTTCGGTCGCTACGCTCTCTCAGACTTGGTCGCTTCGCTCCCTCATGAGTTGCAGACCCGGATTTCTTTTTCTGGCGGTGTGAGACGCCCTGAAACTCAATTCTAGCTAACACTCTGATGACAACCATATATGCAATGACAACTTTGTTTCCTTTTTCATTCCGTTGAACCAGAATATAACCAATTGAAATGCAATTGCATCAGTATAAAGAATGAAATCAATATTAATGTTTGGGTATGGAGAATAGGTGGAGGCAGTGTGCAAATTTCAGCTGTGTGAACGCTTTGACATAGTCTTCTATCCAGGTGAATGTGGGCTCTTTCTTTCGATGCAGAGGTGCAGCTGTCTTGGAGTAAACTTGAAAGAAAGCACATCTTGAGCAACTTTGGGTTGAGGAAAGGAGTGTATTTGTTTGAAATTGCAGTTTAAGGGCCGCTTCCCATACGGATTTCGCGGCCCATCAACTCATTGTTTTATTTTAATTCCGCGTTACATTTCGTATTTGTGGTGTTTACAAGTGCTATATTTAAAAAAAAATAAATAAACAAATGAATAAATAAGTAAATAAATAAATGGATAAATAACAATGAGAAAGCGGAATGAGAGACAAAATAGAAGAAGTTCATACGAGTTCGTCGGTCAGTTTATGCTAAGGTTATTGGTGAACATGTGTTCATTATGTATTGTAGTTGCGTGGGTGATTAGAAAGGAGTGTACATGTACTGCATCAGTTTTCTTTGTGTCTACTGGCCAAGATGCAGGGTTTCATAGAAGTCTAAATTTTTGCCACCGGATACTGAAATTCAGTATTTTTTTCACCTGTATTGAGTATTTTTACGTTTTTGTCGCCGACCGACAGACTTGTATTGAGTTTATTTGTAATTTTGCAACCACCATAAGGAATGTATAAAAAATTTCCATATGATGAGCAATGGAGCCTGTCAATACCGCTGTGTACTTGAATTGTGAAAATAGACAAACCGATAATTTAATATGTTCATTTTTATGTTCTTGATTGATCACGATCTTGCAATCTATTTTCAGCACATTAATATCAGATTGTGGATGTCAACAAAAAATACTCCAGTCACAGTGCAACATTTCACAAATACAGAAAATTACCAGTCTATAAAAAAAAACTTTAATATCCAAGACTTTCTGAAAAATATCCCTGAAATCAGTAAACCAGTATAAATAATAATTTCCCTGAGAATTAGCCCCTGTGACATTTACTGAAATTATAAATGAAAGCTTCCAGTTGAAGTGAACAGAGTGGTTTCACCCACCGACTGTTAATATCAAGTTTATCTCTTGGATTTTATTCACTCCATTTATGATTCCTGAATTGGCAGTTTGTCCATTTTAGTTTTATAATCTCACAGCCAAAATTACTGCGATTAATTTATTACAACTCCGTTCACGGAACTTTACAACAACAACAACAACAACATGTGTGTTGGCGTGACTTAGAAAATAACGGTTAACTTGCCTAAATCCTTACTACATTTTCGAGAATATACAGCAGGATTAAGCTATTAATGTTGGTAATATCTCATATAAAGATCTGTCATTCTCCCTTGGCAAACTTTTAGAAGTTGCTTTCACTCAACGACGAATGCAGTGAGCGAGCAGTGAGGGAAGATGTGATCCGATCTTGTGCCGGAGGTCGACAACCGATATATTCCTCGGACTACCTGCGATACTGCTGCTTCATGTACTTCCCGTTTAGATTCCTATGTGATGCGTCGGAACTGCGGGGGAAGATGGGGAAAAAAGATAATCTGCACTGTCTGAGCAGCGGTCGACGTGCAATATTTTCGGACCGATATTTTCTGACTATCACCGAGAAATTCTCACCACTACGGCCATAGCTGTATAGATTCGGACGACTCTCACGTCGCACCGTGGATATTCCGAGGAATATTTCAGAATCAATTCACTGACGAACGTGAAGTCGGAAACGGAAATGTCCGAAGACTGATGTTCGGCTGAATTTGGAAATCCCCTTTTGGCGCGAGTCGACGTCTGTTTTTTCGCCATTCTTTGCTTGAATTACGTGTTCAAGCTTTTACCGGAATTGAGTTTTCAGTTCAAAAATTGAATATTTACCTTAGTAAACATATAAACTTCAGTTTTTTATGGCATGAATTGAGTTTTTAGCTCAATTTTGCCACCGAATACCGGTCGCAAAACACGACGTGTATGAAACCCTGAGATGGTGAACTATGTGGGCTGCAATGACATTTCGGAGATTTGAGTTTTCCCGCATCCATCGGAAAACTCGCAAGAGATGATTCAGATGCGGCTTAGATATCTTTGAATACAGCAAGATGTCATCTACATAAACTAAGACAGATTTCCAAACCATGTCTCACAGACCATCCGGAAGGATGCGGGTGCATTTGTCAGCCCGAACAGAAGTTTTTTAACTGGAAAACATCTCTACGAGTGATTAAGGCAGTTTTGTGTTTGGTTTTGTTATTTAAACTGATTTGCCAGTAACCAAAAAAGAGATCTAGGGTTATGAATATATGTGCTACAAACTTGCCTATTGCATCAAATTACAACACATATAAGGGAAGTGGGAAGAGGTGCCAACATACTGACAGAGTCACATGGTCTTCACAGCATAGTCTTCTGGTTAAGTTATTCTAATGCACATAGCAAGAACCTAACAATTCGTGATGTGTGTTGTATCTCAGGTACGCTTTTATTGTACCTGTTCATGTGGCAACTTGGATGACATGACCACACGGCCCCTAGCACTGGCCTAGAACATCTTTCAGCCTTGGTAAAGGAAAACCGCTCTGTAATCTACACAGAAACTCAGATCACCAGTTTTCTTTTCAGCATAATGACTGGAGATAACCATTCAGATTTTGAAGGTTCTGTAATGTCATTAACATTTCATCAATTTGTCAGTGGCCCTTCAATTGATCGGTGGAGCATCATCGATATCTACCTTGTGTTTGTAATTGCTAGTCATACATGTGCTTATATCTGTCAAACTCACAGTGAAGACATCCTTATCTTGTCCAATTAATACTAGTAGTTGTTTTTTTTTAATTGATGTAAGGTCTAATTTGGTTAGATCAATAGCTAGTTCATGAGCTCTATTCATCAACATTTATTTTTCTTTGTTGTGCTGGTGTCTTCATTTGAATGCCATCTTTATTCTTTAAACTGAAGAACCGGAATATCATCTTCTACTTGTTTCCATTTCACTGCATCTACTGTTATGTCAAAGTTCGGGTTTTGAAGACCTATATTCGCTGAACTCCTCCAACATGTATCCAGAGATGTTTTCTGATCCTGTCATTGAAACATAACACTAGCAAAGACATAACTAGGAAGACTAGAGCTGAAACAAATAGCCGAATACATTCACAGTTTTTTTAAATTTTGAACATTCGAATGGAAAAAAATTTCAAGCTGACCCTCAAGTACAGTAACATGTAACTTGTTCCCAACTTGTTACCTTGTGGTAGGATATCAAAATAATCAGCAAACATGTTTCTGTCAGATTATCAGGGTATGAGAAAAAGCAATGTTAAGACTGTGAGAGTTATAATTTAAATATAAATGTAGACCCTTAATGGCTGTGAATATACCTGTTACCAAAATTTTTCGTCAGTCCCTCAAACATTATGAATTGGATGATCTGAAGGGGCTGATGCAGTGTGATTCGACAAATGTTTTCAATTTTAATAGCTCATTGAGTGTGGCAATGGCACCAGGATGTATGATTCATGAACATATCAGATGTTGTTACGTCAGTCGATCTGCAACAACAACAAGCTGACTTCATTTTGTCCATCATAATTCTATTAAAGAAAATGTTTCAACTGGAGAAAGATTAATACTCTAATTTTATTTGCCTGAACTTCTCCTGCCTACATTCATTTACATCCTTATAGGTCTGACAGGAAGACAAAGACAAAGCCTCAAACCTTTAGCATACACTGTTTGCATGCAGTGACTGGTGAACCAAACCAACAAATATATTCAACTAGTGTTCGGATAAACCAACCGAATATTTGAATGCCATCACTGTTGAAGGAGCTTACAAACTTCTAGTGATGCCCCTCCATTGATAGAATCTGCTTCATCTCGTGAAATTTGAAATTTAGCAGTATCATGGCCACCAATGGAAAAATGTGTTAGTGGAGGACATATAACAGTGTCATGCTAATGGAATTCAGCTATGACTTTTACCAGCTTTGCCTTAGAGAGATATCTTTTATCACAGATGTATCTTTCTTTGGAATGCTTGCAGCTCCTCAGCATATTGCTTATTGAATTTTTAAGAAGAAAGGGTGGGGACTTTTTCCCAACCATTACAGTTGCATATAGTGAACAACAATGTCATGTGGTTATGGAGGGAAGGAAGTCTAGGGTCTCATTCCCATCTGGTTCATGGAGCTGGGCCAGTGAGATTTTATCTCGGACATCACCCGTGATATACCAATGTCCTGTGTAATGTATTTATTGGGTTGATGCTCCAGTGTGCCATGCAGTAATTTTGAAAGACTAATTCTGTTATTTACAAAGGGTGAAATGTTAATGTTCCACTGTTATATATATAAAAAAAATAAAAAATGGGTAGAATTTCACAATTTTCAACAGTTTGAGTTCCTCTATTTTTAATAGATATGCTAGTTACCGGTACTATCTCCTCAATAATGTGGTTTTCTGCTTGACCACTTGATAGCGATGTACAACCTTTGTCAATCATTTCTGAAAAATCTCTTCACCCTCATACTGGCATGAGCTTCACATATAGCTGATTAATTTTCCGTCATGATAAGCCAAAGTTTTAGATAAAAGAATAACAAAGGGTGGATCCTTTAAGACCAACTAAGTTTAATGGTCATGAGCTTTCACAGATAGTCGATATCTGCTTCGTCAGGTGAAAGTTTTAGATGTTTCGCCATTTTATTCACCTCTTATAGAAGTTTTTATTTCATCTCATTGTCTTCACAATGCTCATGTCATTGTCAGCAAACTAGGTCAGTTGAGGTTTCATTTTCAAAATGGCGACTTAACAGCGCCCTTCACAGGTGGAATGGTGTGATGGAACTCGCCAAACTCCGGCTCGTCATGTTGTGGAAATTATTCAGTTATTGATTAATGAAGCTGGTACCAATATGAGAGAGAGAGAGAGAGAGAGAGAATTAAGGTTTAACGTCTCGTTCTGCAATATTTCAGCTATATAGTGACGATTGGTACCAATATGAGGGCAAATACGGTAAATGATTGATCGAGGTTGGTACAGCACTACCATGCTGTGGCACAGAAAACCACATTATTGTGGTGATAAATTTCTAGCCCTATCCATGCCATATCAATAAAATATCAGCTGTGATAGTGGAGAAGGGCTATAGGAAAGTTAAGCTATTTTTTGGGGGATGGGGGAAAAATTCAAATCTCACTCCTTGACAAAAGTAAATGTTGAGAAGTCTGTAAATATGATATTGTAGTTCTGTGTTTGACATAAACATGAGATATTTGTCAAAAAGTAGTCAATTACAACATTTGTTGGTACTACTACTACATGCACAAACAGGACTGCTATTATTGAACCCAGCTCTTCTGTCCCCACACAGAGACACAGGGGGTTCATGTTCCATCTTAGAATCACAAGACAATGCATACAATAGCCAAGTCTGGGGACAACAATGTGTCTAGACTTGAGCCTTATCAGTGACACAAAGACTTGGACAATAGCTCCTTACATGAAGTACCGGTATCTACCCCACACAGCCATCACACGTAATCATGACTATAGAGTACTCTAACTTATAACCACAGTCTTCGACATTTGAGGTGAGTAATCGCTCACACATGTATGCCTCCACAAACGTGTGACAGGTGTGGCGGGGAGACAATAGACACGTACAGGGATATTTTGTGAACATAGAGGGCGCTTCGGTGTGCCGAGCTCAATGGGGGATTGCTGCATGATGTTTTGCCAGTTCACATGTTGTGCGCTGGAGTTGTCCGGGGGTTGTCTGACAAGCGACCAGAGACACGGGAATTCGGCAGTAATGTTGTGTTTCTTGCACTATAGTTAATCAAGGAAGTATAATGTGTGTTCTGTTGGAAATGTGGTGGGTAATGACAAGATGATAGCTTTGTCAGTTAACACCGTTTACACACTGCCAGCCAGCATCTTGACAACTTCAAATCCCTCTTAGCAGGGGGGGATAACTGTGTATTTGTTTAAATCCCACTAGTATGGTAATACTACACTGATGTATTGCCTCCAAAATGGGCCACAAGACCACTGCACTTCCTAGATTAGAAGTTCCTGACTTCAAATTAACAGCTGTGAGTTAGTATGATTAGTCGGTGATCTGTAGACCTGGTATACATTGTACCATGTCCATCACTGCCACTGACACCCGTCAGCAAGGGCACATTTAGGCTGCGTGCTGTCAATTTTGTTCAATTGGAAATGGGGGGTGATTGAATTACTACAATTTACGATCATATTTTTCTCCAAAAATCATGGTTGATTGATTTCTGATATATCCATATTTGTGGAAGAAAAGTGATCACTCATTTAGCCCAATTTCAGGAGAGCTGTGGGCCGCTCAACTATCGTTTTATTCGTGGTCGAAAACTGAACTGAATTCAAATCTTCCGTTTTAAATTTTTTTCTTCAAAATAACTATGTTTATGCCGAAATGTATATTTTTAAATGCCTACGGACATACCTACCCACTCAATATTGAACTATATTGAACTATGTTACCTCAGACACATCTATAAGTATGGATGACTTTATAGTATTATATTTGTTGCAGGTATATGATGGCGACTGCTGTTGGTCCGGCACCCGTTGCTGGTCTGGCACCCGTACTCTCACCCTCGATGTTACACAGGTACATTGGCATAGCTGAAGATTTCATTGGACGCTGTGATGACCTAACTGTTCCAGGCATACAGAAACTGAAGAAGAAGCTCATGGCAGAGCTGAAGTTCTTGCAGACGGTGAGTTGTACACCCTGGCCTATAGTACTGATCAGCCCATTTCACAGCACATTTACAGTACTCTCTCACCACATTTACACAACTCTTTCAGCACATTTACAGAACTCTTTCAGCACACTTTATTTGAACAATTTATCTTGTTTATAAAAGTTCAGCAAGTAACCAAATATGATCATTCTATCCACATACTGGATGCAATTGTATATAAAGCACATCCCTATCTTTTGTTCAACTTTATGAACTGGAAAACTATCATTATTGTAGAAAAGATGCAGTCCATCCACTTAGATTATTCTGATGTGGTCCTAGCAACACCCATTGAAATTCAAAAGCAACAAAAGACTGACCACACAATGAATGACATTTGAAAGCTAAGCACTTACTAAACCAGCAAGAATGGATGAAGGTCCGAGTACTGTAGTCTCATTAAAATATATGTATGCTGTTTGAGATTGGCGATAAACATTTCTTCCTTTTGTTATTACATGTATCGGCTGTCTCTCAGAAGTGGATACACGTACCAGTTTGTAATTCTCTGCTTCTTTACTGTCTAAAACTTATTAGTTCACACTCTGAATTTCCAATTGGTTTAGATTTCCTAATATTCTCTGTGCTCTCTGGCATGTTATATAAATAGGCTATGTTAACTCAGCCTGTTTTATTCATTTCTGAATGTATTGAATCACAAATTCCCTAGTGTATTATATTTGGAGTAACTTTCTTGTTATAAATATTACATGTACATGTACATCAAACTGGAACCTCTGATATTTATACTCGCTAGAGTGTGAAATAAACTTCTGCTGGGAATTGATTTGAAATGCTCGCTATAATGTCACCAAGACAACTCCCCCAGACGAGTTAGACATGCTCTGACATGAATTAAGTAGAAATGCATATCAATTGAATGTTCAAAGGCCCTAATGTTTGTGAAACTTATTTCATATTTGTGTAAAACTTATCCTTTCATTCAGCATGTATTTAACTTAGGCTAACAAAGTTACATTTACCCCTCATAATTTACGCATGAAAATGACAGATCTTGTGGCTTATCATTACAAAGTCATCCACATCATTCAAAAACACAGACATATTAACCCCGTATGTATATTCCTTTGTGTACCAATACAACATTTTATTCTAATAAAATGTTGTGATGAACAAATATGATAAGTTGTTGCAATGCGAACAAAAGGTAACATTGTGATGAAATCTTATACTAAAATGCCAAATATATAATTTGCTCTAGAATAAAACCTATTGCGTACATTTTATAAATAAAGTTACATACATAGTATCAAAGAGTTACACTAATTCTGTGATTGGGAAGGTAGCAATGCTTGGGATGCCTGTTGTTTGAAGCTCCAATTAGAGTTATCTCCCATGTTGTGTTTTGAGACCAGAGTTGTCTTTCATTAATTGTGATGAGAGTAGTCTCCCTTGGATTGTTCTAGTCCCTAGTCTTATGCATTGATGCTTTGCTCCAGCCTTTTTATAATGCTGCACCAACAGGTTAAACTTTAATTCAAGTATTGATCGACTGCAGCAAGAAGTATACAGGCACTACAGAAGAGTATTGGTTTCCATCAATAATAGACGTTGGTGTCTGTTCCTACAGAATAATAATCCCAGGCCGGGTCATACCACAGACTTGAAAAATGGAACTTGTTGCTGCCTCGCTTACGCTCAGCATTAAGAGGATAGAACAAGGACTGTTTCGCTTGGTGTCAGTATAATGGTACTGAGTGGGGTGTCATGTCTGCCTACGGCATGATATTTCGGTGGGACAGCACTATAAAATGGCAGCATTAGATCTGCTCTGTTACAAATAGGTAGTTTTCATAGTATCATTCAGGGTAATTCAACGACAATACTCTGGATGTCTCGGAGATAGAAAACTGTACCTGTGAACACACATACAAGAGCAGGGGTAGAAATATTCAAAATATCAGCAGGACAATTTGCCGGCCATCTTCATATTGGCCACGATAACAGTTGTTGTAATTAAGACAAAGTGATGTTTTGACCATTATATAACTATTTTGGAGGTTTGTTGAACCAGTCATCAAAGAATTTCCCAATCGCCCATTCTAATGTTCAAAGAACATCTGTAATCAAGACATGGTCAATTTATCTTACAATCTTCCTTACAATTTTGTGTCAAATCCGAATTTGAATAAACCTGCCATTTTGTCAGAGTGTTGGAGAGAAGATGAGGTTTCCCTTGAATGGCTGTGTGACTGACACGCTTCACCTGACAGCCTATACGTACTTATGTCATTTGCTTGACAAGCAGCTGAAATGCAAAGTGCTCATAGACACAGGGTAAATGTAGGAGGATGACATCGATAATTCAGACCAATCAAATTGTAGGTCATGAGGAAATCCCTTTTTAACAGTGAGTCCCTTCCGCAACAACATCCAGCATGGCGAGTTGGCTTTCATTGACATTTTCGCTCAAATTTGCAAAATCTAAATGTCAGTCAATCATCCGAATGACAAACCATCCAACATAACACAGAGACACATTTGTTCACAACCCACTACATCACCTTAAACTACATACAGGAACAAAAATGATTATTGGCATTCAACTTCAAATCTGACATTCAATATTTAGGCATCTTCCACAAAATAATTTCTGTGCCAATGATCAAAAAACCTTTTTCATTCAATAGTTTAACATCAATTTCAAATATGCATGAAATGAAAATTAAAAATATAAACAAGATGATTTCCTGCAAGATGGAAGCGGTCAACAGTTTTCAGAGAGAACAGCAAAACATCTTGATATTCTTTACAGAAAATCCCTATACACTGACCAGTTAATTAATTGTTTGTTTCTCGTAACCTTGCTTGTAAAAATACACATCATGCTGAGTGCGATAATTATTAATAATTAACTTGCAAACCAATTGTATACAAATATGAAGAAAATGAGCAAGTTTTACTCATGAAAATATAAATCCCTCATGGATTTTAATTATTTGTCCTCAAAATATAGATGAGGGCTGGTTACGGGAAACGAACCATTAATTATCAGCGGCCTTAATTTTGCCAACTCCTGGCATTTATTCTGCCAACTGCTGACATTTATTCTGCCTACTCCTGGCATTTATTCTGTCAACTCTAGTCGACATTGCCAACTCGTGACATGCCCCTGGCATTATAACATATAACGTATTTTGCATGTCACACTTTCAAAAAGTTGTGAAAAATTTAGAATTCAAATGGCGAAATATTCACCGCGCGCATATCAGAGCTCAAGAAAATGTGTCTGCTCGATGATGGCTGCCAAACCGAAAGAGATCAAGTGAGCTGCTTTCACTGCCAATTATCACTGGGGGTTTGAATTAAGCTTACTTTTCATCATTAAAAATTCACACACTACTGGAAACTGCCTGCTCATGATCACTAATGATCAACATGTCCTAATTGACCTTGACCAAGCTTTGGTTGTGCTGACACAAATGTTACATTGATTTATCTTGAATAAATAGAGAGAAAACTTGCATGCAAACATTGCATAAATAAAACTTTCTATTACTGCCTCCACATAAATCAATAGAGTTAATCTATGTCACGTACTCCCTAGCATGTTGCATGTGTTACAAAACCCTATATATATGAGCAGAACTATTCTATAGTTATCTGTTCCAGTGCAGGTTTTATTGTGTGTCGCCAATATCATGTGCAATTTACCATGTTAGGAGAGTTCTATACTATCTACTAGACTGTTTATATTGATGATGGCGACATTAATAACAGTTGGGAAAATTTTATCTTCACTCAAGTTATTTGCTAAAAGGTGAACATCTTTTGTGAGGGTAGTTTTCATCTGTCTGTCCGTCCCTTCATGTATGCTCCAAAGCTGGGACATTTTTACAGTTTCAAATCTTTTGTGAGTGGATACACCAGATGGAGACAATGTGTCACATACTAACATTCAGCTAGGTCCAAGTCAGAGATCAAAAGTCATTGTCACGTGGCCTAAAAATCAAGAAATCATTGTACCGTTCATGTCTGGTCTATATCTGGGACAGTTTTCCTTCTAAGTTGCAATATTTTGTATGTAGGTTGATACGATGTTTTGCGTATCAAATTTAAGGTTGAGGTCAAAAGGTCACTGTGGCAATAAACTTCATTAAATGTATGTCTATAACCAACTTTATCTAGTTACTGAGAGTCGACGGTGTACATGTAGTATTCAACTGAGAGCCAATGGAAAATGAATATCTAGCAGATGACCACTAGCAACTAATAAATACTCGTTTTCATGTTCAGCCAGAAAACTGGTGGAAAGCCATTCAATGTTTTCATCTGCCTTCATTCTCCTTTGGGTTAATGACATTCCTATATTAAATGTGAGATATATCGATGAAAACATACAGATATGACTCGTTCTGAACTCTTTCACATGCATGTGCTAATCTAGGGTGACAGCTCCGACATTTGGTCCAGAGATCATGTATTTGTATACTGTATTCGGTATACTATGCAGGCCTTGTTTTTCGTCAAAATTCATGGGAATCCAAATAGATTCTCGCAACCCAGCTCTATGGGAATCCACGGGGATCCACGGGAATCCAGTGCTATCATTTCTATACAGATTGCTAATATTTTACAGGAATCTGTTGGATTCCCGTAAATTATTTTGCGGGAGTGTTGACAGGAATCGGATTCTCGTGGAAAAACAAGCCCTGCTATGACAAAGTAATGCATGATGCTGAATGGTGCTGGAAAACAGACTTTGGGTCATTGGAGGAACAGGAATTCTCGTCAACAAACTGATCCAGACAATACACGGTGCATGGTTTAGGACCAAAGACATGTATCTGGTAAACACAGTACAGTATTATTAACAGATAGGGCAAGTGGTGGGAAATTTTCTGCTAAATATACATATATGTAGAATCATTCCAGTAACTGTTTTAACTTCTTTAATTGTCTTCAAAATGGCGACGCCTCTGTTGGTTGCCAGATTACCTGCTATGACCCATTATGACCCCTATGAGAATATTATACAGAGAATTATCAGGAAGGAAGGCTAGCGGGTCTTGTGCCGATAACCAAGGGGTGCGATGGACGTCTTTCAAATCTGTTAGACAATATTATAAAAGTTGTTCCTGGCATTCATAATTGATTGATTATTCATCTCCATTTCCTGTTAATTGAGAAAAAAACATTTATATGTATTCGATGTTTGGGTTCACGAAATGAAGCATATTTGCTTCGACGTGATCACGTAAACATAAACGGTCAATTAATTCTCAATCCTGCAACCATGTAAAATATGAGTTTAAACGTCGGACTTAACTTCAACAATACATTTTGTTTAAGACCGTATCAAAATCAACTTACAGTTCTTCATTTTGTAATGTCCAGAATAACATCGACAATCTGCATGTTTCACATCGCAACCACATAAACGAGCACTTATCTCAATCCCACAACCACAAGAAATCGGGTTTCAAACGTCGGATATAACTTAAATCCAGCAATAGTTCTTCATTTTCTAATGTTCAGAATTATATAGGTCTTATCAACTCGTCGCTCGGTGTAAGGTTTCACATCGCGCGATCACATATACTCAATCCCATGACCTGAAAAAGTCTGGTTCAAAATCGGATTCAACATACTATATTTTGTTTGGAAGTGAATGAAAATCAACTTACGGTAATTTCCCTATTAATTCACTTTCCAAATTTAATTCGAAAACGGCCGATTTTTCCGCTGTCGTGATATTGTCCATCCTAATAAAACGAACACGGGAGCATTTTTAATATCTGTGAAACAATAAATTCGAACACTCCCGTTTTCGCCACGGAGTTCGTGCCGATGAAAGTAAAGTGAATATGTTACTAGAATCTCGTATAGTATATCGGCGTATGCTATTATTTGTAAGCGCAGAGAAACAACAGGGAATGGTACAATATAATCAGACTGAATTACTATTACTTAGTCTATAAGGAAAACAATTGATTCAATTAACTCCGCAGTCCTGTAATTTTATCCTAACTTGATCGCGTTTCGCCACAGTCGGGAAAAATATATACGGTAGTCCCCCGCACGTGGTCGAGTGTCTGCACACGGCCCGCTATTAAATCATTCTTCAGTTTCCAGCGTTCGTATATCAAATATCTTTCTTTAAACCAGCATTCCTTTATTCGAAAAACACACATTATTTTAAGTAACAAATTTGAGAGATCTTCAACGTTAATATATTTGTTCGTCGTATATGCTAAACCCCTCGCTGTCCCCCATTTACCTGCCCGACCTGCCCTGCATTATTCGTATGGGAGGCACTTGGGCCGTGTTCAAAGGAGGCACTGGAAGGGAGCAGAGTTCAAACTTTGTCGGGTGACGTTCCCGCGGAGATATCAAGTTGTAACGTGTGTGCTGGTGAATTGCATCAGATTTCTTCACAGCAACTGAATTCTTCGTTTGGGGAAAGCAAGATGCGATTTAACCTTTCGGTATGCTGTATGGGTCCGTGTAACCTTGCACAATTCAATTTTCGTTTTTTGTTTTTGTGTTCTCAAAATCAAAAATTGAAATTTGACCGGCAATTTTCAATTTTCGTTTTTTGTTTTTGGTTTCTCAAAATCAAAAATTGAAAATTGACCGTCAATTTTCAATTTTCGTTTTTTGTTTCACTTGTCCCAAAAATGAAAATCAAATAATGAAAATTGCCTCGACTTGTCCGTTTTTCGTTTTTTGATTTTAACTTTGACTCGTCAATGTTAACTGCGCACGCGCAAGACTTATGATGTCACTTTTGGTTCGCGGAGTAGTATGGAAAGCGCAAATCGGATTGTTTAGGCAGGTGTGGAGCATAATATGGAAAAACAGTAGGGGGCAAGATGTGGTAGTTTCACTACACTTGATCTCTGGAGCCAAGCATTCGAGCTATAATATAATGGGCCAAATGCGCATAAGCGAGTAGGCAATCGTGCAGCAGGTGTGAAGCATTATATGGCGAACAACGGGGTTGATACACATGGGAGTTTCATTAAAGTAGGGTAGTATAATAAATACGTGGGTACCCTAATCACATCTTCATTTTATCTAGCCAATTTCTACGTTCCCACTTCGAACTTCCCTTGATATATCTGGACCCCTTCAATGTTCAAATAACTTATAAATAAACACGAGACGTCACTGACCTCGAAAACATTTGAAATTCGAAATGGGTCGCACAAGAGCGTTATTGATTGGCTGACCTAATTAGTGGCCACCTTATTAGGAGGAAAGACGCCGCTAATAGAGGATGATGTCACTCAACGGGACTTCATTCGCAATCGATGTACGCTCTGATTGGTTCTTCTGTCGTTAGTAGGTGAAATTTACACCTCGGATTTTGAACACTGAAGGGGTCAGATGAATCAAGGCAGGTTCGAAGTGGGAACGGAGAAATTGGCTCGATAAAATGAAGATGCCTAATCATAACCCCCAAGGAAACTTCCCACGTCGATGCGTTGAAGCGTTTGACACCCACACTTGCGTTGAAGCGTTTTTGACGCTGAACGTTGACGAGCATCTGAACGCTCCAACGATCCAGGTCCCAAAAATAGATAATGAATATTGGACCTGAAGTGTTGAAGCATTCAGACGTCTGACATCAAACGTGGCGATTGTGTGCTTGTTTGAAATGGTGGTTTACGGGCCGCATACTTACTCTTATTGGTATTAAATCTTTGTTGGTATCTTTATAAATACTATATTTCAAATCAATAGCAAATAGCGATTGTCTGCATGAATGCTGTTCGCTTTTGTAGCGCTCTAAACATCTATTTTTAGAAATGAGAAAATCTAAGACTGCGTTCTGATTGGCTAAGGCCTCAAGGCCAATAACCATTGAGAACAGCGGGATGCCACATATCCAGACCTGTCTGGTGCATCTTCACAAGTCCAGGTAAATCGTGAATCCCCGCACATAGACTGCAGTACTCTCTGTTAATTCAAAATATTAACAGACAGTGATAGTGTACTGTTCCAGCTGTCTCCCCTTCAGAGATTGGTCATTCGACTCCGCCATTTCAAACTAAGACGAGCATTTTCATTGGATCACTATTTATAGGAGCCACCCCAATCTTCATACACAACCACGTGACTGTCTCAGTTGACCGATGACATAGCGCGGCATCGTTTTCGATTTCAAAATCTGGCATATAACTGGGAAAATGTTGTTGTTGCTGCATCAGCCTATCATTGGCCCTCCGTAGAAGGGTCCAATACTACAGGATTTACTTGGACATTTTTGGTGATTCGAGTGAGTTCTTGAGTCGTTGCCTCAATCTCGAACATTTCATCCCCGAGGTTATTTTGAATTAGCATGTCGGTATCCCAAGCCGGCGGTTTTTGCCTTGACTCTCGATGTCGATTTCAGCCTGACATCAAAGTTATGCCAGCGATGTCACATCTCAAACCGTCCAGCTAGTGGATTGGAGTAATGAGCTAGCTGAACCTGTTGAATAATTGGTTTGATTTAGAGGATACCCCTTGATCTTTTTTTTTATCCAAAACTATCGTGTGCAACCATGCAACCAAGGCAATGTATAGATACCCTAACAAATCGATCAATACACTGGCTCCCGAGGATGGCCTGGTGGGCCACATGCCTCTCACGCTCCACACCTCTCATACGACACGATTTGCGTTTTTTATTCTACTCGTCGTACCGGAAGTGACATGATAACCCGTCCACATGAGAACTTAACATAGATACGTCAAAGTTAAAATCAAAAAACGAAAAACGGACAAGTTGAGGCAATTTTCAATATTTGATTTTCATTTTTGCGTGAAGCAAAACGAAAAACGAAAATTGAAAATTGACTGTCAAATATCAATTTTCGTTTTTTGTTTTTGTAATCCCAGAATCAAAAATTGAAAATTGACCGTCAAATTTCAATTTTTGATTTTCAGAACACACAAAAAAAACGAAAATTGAAAATTGACGGTCAAATTTCAATTTTTGATTTTGAGATTACAGAAACAAAAAACGAAAATTGAAAATTGACGGTCAAATTTCAATTTTTGATTTTGAGAAAGCAAAAACGAAAAACGAAAATTGAACTGTGCAAGGTTACACGGACCTGTATG
>JAVTVY010054162.1:0-28902 GCA_036873755.1 Hanleya hanleyi
AGGTGTTCTAGCCAGCAATGTAAAATTTGATACCCACTGATAACAGACTGATTGAAGTTCTTTCTCGAAATTAGCAAAATCCAGTACATGCATCATCATGTGAAAACACCTTCTTGTATATCCCCTTGTATATGAGAGCGGAGAGCAATTAAAGCAGGTCTGAACATCTGGCCTGACTCTGTATCTGTGCAGTCTTAATCTAACATCCACCAAGTAAGGTCTAGTCTGCACAGAAGAAACTTTTCCTGCTTAAACAACTTGGAAGGCTTGAATCTATAGAGAGGGATGTTTATGTGATTGATACTACAGCAGACATCCAGAAGGAACAGAAGCCTGGTACATGTACATCTAGCTTTACATCACTTGGGACCAGGATACCAGCCCAGAAAGGGGGGATAATTCCTACAATAATTCAATCACAGGAAATGAAATTTCCGGTAAAAGAGGAAGTGATCAAATGTATAGAACAGCCCTTGAAAATAGCCATGGCATTCAGTAATTGCCATGGCCAATGTACTTTGCAACAACAATATTAAGCATGAAGTTGCAGATGGACATAATTTGTTAAATATTTTAGCGGATGCACGATCAAATGCACAAAAATCCACGGTTGAATTTTGTCTTTAGTTAAGTTTGTCCACAATTGAAGTTTGTTCACAATTGAAGTTTGTCTACAAAATTGAGGATGGTAGAATTTGACAATGGATTGGATGATTGAATTAGAGGATTTATGGTATACTCAAAATGATACTGTACCAAAGTGTGCTATACATGCAGTAGGTTACATACTGAGACAGCTGAGGTGTCATCACACACACATATTTGGAATGACTTTGGACCCAACATTATACAAGTCCATGTTATGCAAGTGCCTGTACTTTGTCATTCCAAATTCATTCACAGACATTCCAAACATCTCATCTCTAAAGAACAATATTGCTGAAAGTTATGAAAACTGTATTTATGGAAAAGTCAATATTTCTCTTAAAAAGTGAATGCCTATAGATGGTATCATATTTGTTTGTGAATGAAATAGATATAACTTGATATACATGTAAGTTATTGGATTGGACAATTTAAAGTAACATTGTTGTCAAATGGTCAGTGCAAAAGCAACCATTCTCCTTGAAGATGATGATCTCTTTTATGAAGTAACTATGCTGACAGATTTCTTGGACAATGTTTACAATTTCCTACTAATAAAGTCAGATAATGAATTCTCTCTTGTCTGGAGCAACACTGTTGAGAGTTTTAAAAATGTTATTAGAAAGTATCTCTTGTGATGAAACAATGTTGATACACTTTATTGGACAAGCAACTGTGTTGCTGGAGATTATTAACAGTCCAGCCTTCAAAGGTTTAACATAGAAATTCTCTCAAAATGCAACTTTGTTGCTCAAGTTCATGGAATGTAGCTCATGCAGAACAACATTGTTGCTAATGTTGATTAAAAGAAGAGCAACAATGCCATTAAAAGTTAATGAAATATGGCTCATGCAGAGCAACAATGTAAATAAAGGTTAATGGAATGTAGCTGAATAATGCAGAACATGTTGCTCAATCTTTCATTGTAGATGTGGCATACAATGGCAGAACAATCAGATCAATGTCAATTAAATTACTGAAAATTAAACTAAATGAATATTTGAGGAAATTTAAAGTGACATCTTCACAACAGGCACTTAGCAGGTTAATTACTCCTGTTCAAATCACACAGCAGGGTGAAGTTTAAACATTACCCAAGTATTGACCCATAAAACATCACTTCTACATCAAATAGTAATTTTTTTGTCAACCCAGTAGGAATTGTGTTCTTCAGCATTCAGCAAACAAGAGTCAAGCAAATGCACTGTACTATGTGAATTGACTTGTCATACTAACTTTTTTTCTTAGATGAAGTTTTCATGACTATGAAGTTTTTTCCTTGGCTTTTTTCAGGATATATTGCGAGAAATTTAATTATCGTTTTCGAAGGGGTTATTATCTGCCCGAGATCTCAAAGTTAATCAGCCAAATCATCAGTTAACTCAATTAAGGTGGCTAGCCTGTATGGGGTGTTTCTGTATTTTTTCACCTTTCTTTTTTTTTTTTTTGGGAATAAAAGTACACTACACAAAGCCAAGCTGTATATGTGTATGAAGTCGGATATAGCTACTGCAGTTTGACTGCAGAGTTGTTTCTTAAATTTCCTGCCATGTGTTCTGCAGTCTATAAATATCTGTTCAGTTACCCCTGCCTACAGGAGTAGATTCTAGGAGACCAGAGCAAAGTCAGTATCAGACTGTTACACAGCAAAAAAAGCTTCAGTACTGAAAAAGAGCTGTGGTAGAAAAGTACCGAAACAGTGCTGTTTAATATATGCACTGAAACAGTACTGCTACTCAACAGCATCTTTTAATCACTGAAACAGTACTGTCACTTATAAGCACTGAAACAGCACTGAAAGTGTGCTGTCCCTTTTAAGCACTGAAAAGGTGCTGTCACTTTGAAGCCCTGAAAAAGTACTGTTGATTCTAAGCACTGAAAAAGTGCTGTCACTTTTGAGCACTGAAAAAGTACTGTCGATTCTTAGCACTGAAAAAGTGCTGTCACTTGTGAGCACTGAAAAAGTACTGACATTATCAAGCACTGCAACAGTACTGTCATTTTTAAGGACTGAAACAGTACTGCCTATTGCAAACACTGAAACAGTGCCTCTATGAATTACATGTATGGGCTGTAAGTAGTATATAACAACCCGCTCGAGGCTCATTTTCCAGGGAAATAACTCTGTGTTGTGGAGGTCACGTGGAGGAGGGGGCGCCACCAGGCCAAAAACTACCTCCAGCACAGAAGAGTTCCAATCTAGCGGGAGGTAACTCTAGGTGACTATAGTTCCGGCAAAGGGCCCCTGGGCATGTATTCATCCGTGGTGATGCGGTCTGGCGATAATGCGGTCGCGGAAAAAAAGCTTCCGCGGAGAAAAAGTAGTCCCCAGACTTCAAATACGCTGCATGGTCCGATTGGGTCGAGTGAGGTATCAAAGTGAAGCATTCATGAAGGGGCATCCATTCATGGGTGGGTGCATGTAAAATTAGGATTCGTCCCCGAAACTATAAAAAGCGGAACACGGACTTTACCCCTAAACTAGGGGAAAACCCCTATCAACCCTAGCCAAAAGGGCTAATATCGGTCCCCGGGCTTATCGGGGCCTGCCTAGCAAGTCAATGGGGTGGGTGCATGTAAAATTAGGATTTGTTTCCGAAACTATAAAAAGCGAAACACGGACTTTACCCCTAAAATAGGGGAAAACCCCTATCAACAAGAGCCAAAAGGGCTAATATCGGTCCCCAGGCTTATCGGGGCCTGCCTATCAAGTCAATGGGGTGGGTGCATGTAAAATTAGGATTTTTTTCCCGAAACTATAAAAAGCGGAACACGGACTTTACCCCTACAATAGGGGAAAACCCCTATCAACCCTAGCCAAAAGGGCTAATATCGGTCCCCGGGCTTATCGTGGCCTGCATATCAAGTCAATGGGGTGGGTGCATGTAAAATTATGATTTTTCCCCGAAACTATAAAAAGCGGAACACGGACTTTACCCCTACAATAGGGGTCTGTATTTTTTTCGTGGGCTTTACTATGGCTTGTGGGGTCTCGTTTTGCCAAGAAAATGACAATGGGAAGGGTCCCGGAGCGAATCGGTGAAATTTTTGGTTAAAGTCACCGAGGTCTGTGTATAGGCTCATACTGGCTATATGGGGGGAGGGGTGGTCAAATTTTTTCGTGGGCTTTACTATGGCTTGTGGGGTCTCGTTTTTCTCGTCTCGCCGAGCAAAATACAATGGGAGGGGTCCCGGAGCGAATCGGTGAAATTTTTGGGAAAAGTCACCGAGGTCTGTTTAATAGGCCTATAGGCTGGCTATATGGGGGTATAGGTTCAACCTGGAAAATTCACACACGTTCATTGTGATATGGGTTGCTTGGATTTGTTTTTCACATCTCGTCATTTAGAACACGATGGGGAGGGTCCCGGAGCGAATCGGTGAAATTTTTGGGAAAAGTACCGGGTAGGCCTGTATATAGGCCTATAGGCTGGCTATATGGGGATATAGGTTCAACCTGGGAAATTCACACACGTTCATTGTGATATGGATTGTTTTGTCTTGTTTTTCACGTCTCGTCATTTAGAACACGATGGGAGGGGTCCCGGAGCGAAGCGGTGAAATTTTTGGAAAAAGTTCACCGAGGCCTGGGTAGGCCCATAGGCCTATGCTGCATGGCTATGGCGGTATAGGTCCATACAGGGTGAACGTTTTGAGGTCTAGGTGAGCCCCTTATGATCCTATGGTGTCGTATGAGGTCTTATTTTGAAGCTCCTGTGGAGTTTGTAATGTATCAACTAATGGTTCGTCCGTGTGCAATAGTCTGCGCATGCGCAGTCTGGCCGTAGCATAGAAAGCAAGCATGTTGGGGGGGTATGTGGGTGTGTGTTTGGGGTAGAGATGGACCACTATGGGTCCAAGTGGGTTGTGGGAGGTGTCAAAGTGAAGCTTGTGTGGGGTAGAGTCAGAATGGCGTGTTTTTAAGTGCAAGTCGCGTCAATCTGCGCATGCGCAGTTGGTTGTAGTACGTAAAGTGGCCATTTTGGGGCAGTACAGGAAGGTATTTGGGTCGAGATGGACCATCCTTGGTCCGATTGTGTCGTGGGAGGTGTTATCTTGTAGCTCTCGGGCTGTACATCCCGATTTGAGGGATGTTCACGTCATCGGTGACGTCATTAGTAGGAGTAGTAGCGAAAGTGGGCATTTTGGGGCAGGGAAGGAAGGTATTTGGGGTAGAGATGGACCATCCTTGGTCCGAATGCGTCCTGGGAGGTGTCATTTTGTAGCTCTCGGGGTGTAGACCCCGATTTGAGGAATGTTCACAGCATCTTTGGCGTCATCGGTCACGTCATCAGTACGAGTAGTAGAGAAAGTGGGAATTTTGGGGTAGTGAAGGAAGGTATTTGGTGTAGAGATGGACCATCCTTGGTCCGAATGCGTCCTGTGGGGTGTCATCTTGTAACCTTCGGGGTGGAGACCACGATTTTAAGGGATGTCCACAGCATCTGTGACGTCATTGGTGACGTCATCAATACGAGTAGTAGCGAAAGTGGGCATTTTGAGGCAGTGAAGGAGGGTGTTTGGTGTAGAGATGGACCATCCATATCTGTCATGCGTATTATACAGTATCTGTCCTGTATTATACCAATCTGTGCTGTATTATACTATATCTGTCCTGTATTGTACCATATATGTCCTGTATTATACCAAATCTGTGCTGTATTATAAAATATTTGCCCTCTATTATACCATATCTGTGCTGTATTATACCATATCTGTCCTGAATTACACCATATCTGTGCTGTATTATGCAATATCTGTACTGTATTATGCAATATCTGTCCCGTGTTATACAATATCTGTCTTGTATTATAGCAAATATGTCCTGTATTGTACCATATTTGTCCTGTATTATACAATATATATTCTGTATTATACCAAATCTGTGCTGTATTATACACTATCTGTCCTGTATTATACCAAATCTGTGCTGTATTATACCATATGTTTCCTGTATTGTACCATATGTGTTCTGTATTATACAATCGGATAGCGGTTGTCGTGAATAACAACAAGTTCAGCAATGTTTATATAGTTATATCATACCCAGGCTGGGGGAGCCGCCCTCGGTATGTTTAGTATGTTCACAGCAAAACAAATTGAAATATCAAACACCATGTTTTATTATTTAACGCACCGTCACATTGGGTACAAGTGTTTACTGGGCTCAAGTCAACGATCAGCATGTAGACATAGAGAGTATGTGCGGCATGTTATGGTATTCATCAGTGCACGGGTGACGCATTCAACCGATGGCTGTGGTCGGTCAGCTTGGTAAGGAAAAACGTGACATTGGTTACCCTCTCTACCACCCATTGTATGTTGGGGCGTTGACGATGTGCCCATCTCAAGGCATCCACGGTGTCCAGTATCTCCGGCATCGTCTCTAGTGACCTTCGGTTAATGATGGTGAACGGCTGGTCAGACACATAGATATTATTGCCGAGATAATAATACCGTAACTGGTCCGTCTTTTTGTGACGTAAGATGTACCCGAAAGCGACATTCAATTTGAAGGCCGTAGTTTGATCTTTGAAGATGGCTTCCACGTAGCCGCGTAGACGGGTGCGGTTGGTCAGTGGGAAATTGTAAATATCTTGAATAGGGCCATGAGGGTGGAAACAGTGCCGTGTCATGGACCAATGGCACCGATCGATGTCACTCACTGGATGGTTGTCCTGTAAGAGATCGCCCAGAAAATGTTCGATGCTGTCAGGCGTATGACTCGAAACCGTAACGCTGGGGTCCTCCTGGATATCCAGGCTCTTCTGAACTGTGGGTATAGGTGGGCTCTCCTTCATCGCATCACCAGTGGCGTTCATCTCCCCGGGCTTATCTTCACTGGGTCTGACCTTCCGCGGCTCCTCTTCAGTAGGAAGTTGTCGCTCATGCCATGGCATGAATCAAACGTTGGTGTCACAGCAACTGACTGGTCAGTTTGAAAAGCCGACCACAATCCTCGCATGGACGCTTGGGTGGCCCATGAATTGAACGTTCATGGCGCAGTAAAGCATCTTCCCGATTAAATGACCGTGCGCAGGTTATACAAGTATACAGTCCGTCGTTGTGGGTGGCCGTGTCATGGCGACGTAAATTGTCTAGACAGGTAAACTGCTTCTGGCAAGTTGTGCAAATGAACATCTTGGTGGTTGACAGAGTGTCTGATGAAACGGCCAGGCCGCTTTCCTTTTATAGCACGCTAGCTGGTGATCTATTTTTAGCACACTCAGTTCAACTACCCCAAGTCGAGGACCGAGATGTACTGGTGTACGACTGAGCCGCATTGCGCGCGCGTGTGTGTGTGTGTGTGTGGGGGGGGCAGTGGATTTTACATCCGGGATCTTGTCAACATCCGGGTTTCCAAGTGGGGTTTTCCCGTCGTTCCTCCGTCTTCCATCCGGATACTGTGGTTTTACATCCGAGTCCCATCTTACAGCCGGGTTTTGGACACCTGCTGACCTCAATAATTTGCAAATGACCTCTGTGAGGTCCCTTCCGCTTCCGTTCACGTGACCGGAACTGACCTTTGGCCCCTGCGCGCAATTTTTATCCGGTATTGTTAGTGCGCGCAGGGGCCAAAGGTTTAGGCTATTTAAAATTCCATTCCAAATTTGCTCTTTCCTGTTGATTTCCTACTTGAAGATAATGACATTGGGGAAATAAACTATCACGAAGATCAATTCTCCTGATCTTTAAGACTTCATATAATGTGCAGATGGTCATCAATAAAATATGACAACTGTGTTCCAAGCCAACCGCCCTGTCGATATCTGAGCTCTATTCACATTATAACAATCTTAGAAACATCTACCCTATCCCGCGCATCCTATCCCGCGCTAAACCTATGCGACCCGCTTTGCCCTTTCTATACTACTCATCACGCATGCGCAGTCGACCCATCCTACTGTAGGGCGAAAGCCTCGACCAAGGGATCTCATGATGTGAAACCCACATGTCTCTTGCCCGACTGGTTGTCCCTGGCCGGCTTCTTTAATAGTAAGAGTAAAGCGGAGTAGGAGTAGGAGGAGGAGAAGGAGGAGGAGGACACGCCACAGATTATACTAGGGAGATTTAATAAAATATATTTGCCCCAAAAACATATAAAAGTTATGTCACATAACACAAGATGTATATATAAGCAACATTTAGATAAAATTAAAAGCTTTGCAGTTCACCTTTAATTCATGCAAAATGTCTGTCTGTCTGCCATTCAACTGTTCAATATGAGGGAGGGGGGAATTTGGCTTAATGTCACAGTCAAGTTTGTTTCACTCATATCTGTTCAATATGAAAGTTGGTATACACCGTATATTATGAATTAACAAACGGTTATTTTCTGATTGAGCAGAAACCTTGGTGGCCATCTTTTATTAATGCATAATTATTACATATCTCTGATGCCATGTATTCAGCTGTTCCATAAGACAGTTCCTGTTACCAATATATCTCAAGAATGGTTATTTCTCTATCCACGACCTAGAAGCCTATTGAATCAGAACCGGAGTGAAAACCTTGGCCACCATCTTTAATTTATGTACAATAATTAATGATCCATATCTCTGATACCATTCAATGTTCAGTATGGAAATTAGTATGCATCATCGATACATAAAGACTTGAAATGAATTACAAAAAAAAACGTTTTTGTCGGATTCAATTCATACAGAAATCACTTGTATTATTGTAAGGGCCATAGGGGGTCAGATTTAACTTTCAAAGCATTTATTTTAGACCTGGAACATGTTTACTTATTATTGGCTATGAACTGGCATTCTAAATTACGTGTTTATTGACTCACCATCAGCTCCCGCATATCGTTGACAATGTCACACCATCACCCCTAGATACTTTATGTGTGTTTCTACAAGCTTATTTTGTTATGCCACCCAAAATGAAAGAAAAATTTAATCTGACAGAGAACATGTCCTGTTTCCCGCCGTACATTCTTCTAACGCCATGTTGTTTACATTTTGCGAAGTGAAGGTCACGTGACCTATATTGTAGTTCTGCTTGAATCTGAAGTATTCTTGTTATTTCACTGTAAATAATTACTTGTTCTCATCTAATTGACATAGATTTAGTTTATTTGACGTGATATTGTGGCATATAGACTTTGAACTGGTCGTAAAGAGTGTGAACTATTTCGTACACCAGAGGCCCGGACGATCTCTGTGATGAGGCTCCATGTCGAGTCAGTGCGTGACTCAAGTGAAGGCAGTACATTCCACTCTCTTATTTTGATTACCAAGTGCCAAACGTATGTGAATTGACTGTTTTATTAACTCTAATTACCAGAGAATTTATTAACAATTACTGTTTATTGCTACGAAGCCTAAAAGAGGAGAAATTCATTATTGAAGCAGCGGACTATCACTGTGACAGTTCTGTATTCCTACAACACATTGGCGATTGGCGGTCTGGAATGTATTTCCGTGAATGACATTTTATCTGTAGTTGTACGTTTTGATCCGAATGCAGAACTATGAACTTTGATATAAAGGAGCACCAGATCCAAATGATCAAACCTGACCGCATTGAAATAATTAGAGTAAATTAGATATTTCGTGATTATGTAGTGCCGGTCTGAATCAAGTCTGGAGAGAATACGCCATGGTCATTGGTCAGTTACGTCACGTGGTACAAACCGATGGTTATAAATAGAAGCGCAGACGTCAAGTTTGACACACACAGTTCAGCCGGTGGCTGACGTTTACTACCCGAAGATGTAGTCCACAACAAGTATCTATATGCCTGCCGGCAGTGGCAGATACGACCAGGGATGGAAGCGCATACAACAAGGGATTACACTGGATCATGTATAGGTAGCCCCAGCCTATATTAGGATATACATACAGATGGATTTATACCTGGGCAATGGAAGATAACACTGGAGTGTATATGGATAGTCCCAGCCTATACAAAGTGATGCTAAACACACAGATGGATTACCATGGCATTGGAGGTTTACAATGGAAATGCATACACCAAGGGATTACACTGGATCATGTATAGGTAGCCCCAGCCTATATTAGGATATACATACAGATGGATTTATACCTGGGCAATGGAAGATAACACTGGAATGACTGTAATATGGATAGTCCCAGCCTATACAAAGTGATGCTATACACACAGATGGATTACCATGGCATTGGAGGTTTACAATGGAAGTGCTTCGTATATTATATCGTACATTGACCATGACCATTCAGCTATCTCCCACCAGACTTGAGTTTGAGCCACGCCATCCTCATTTACATGCATAATAACAGCATATGCTATTCTCTGTGGTTTCTAATAAATTGCAACTATATCGGCCATATCCTGACATTGTTGGTTTATTCAGAGTTGTGTTTAATTAACCCGGAGTAATATATATGACGAGGATGAGGAGCTTACATTATTATGTCTCCCCCAACTATGTTGGGAGGAACCTAGTGTTTGTGCTGTGTGTCTGTGAGTCTGTGAGCCTGTTCGTCCCCTTTCCTTGTCTGCAAGATATCTTGAGAACTAATGGTGAAATTTCACCAAACTTGGATGGAAGCTTCACACGGATAGCCCTCTCATCTGATTAGGTTTTGGTGTGTGTGCGTGCATTCGTCCGTGTCCGGTGTCTGTCCGTCCGTCTATCTACATGTACATGTATACAGACCGTGTCTGCAAGATATCTGGATAACTACTGGACAGAAGTTCACCAAACTTTGGTGGAAGCTTCACTGAGATAGCCTCCTGATCTGATTAGCTTTTGGTGTCACTGTGTGTGCGTGCGTTCGTTCGTGTCTGGTGTCCGTCCGTCCGTCTACTTGTACATGTATATACAGGCCTTGTCAGCAAGATATTTGCAGAACTACTGGACGCAATTTCACCAAACTTGGATGCAAGATTGATTGTAATAGCCCCGTCATTTGATTAGGTTTTGGTGTGTGTGTGTGTGTTCATTCGTGTCTATTGTCTGTCCGTCCGTCCATCTACTTGTACATGTAGATACAGACCTTGCCTGCATTATATCTGGAGAACTGGACGGAATTGTACCAAACTTGGATGGAAGCTTCATTGGGATAGCCACCTCATCTGGTTAAGTTTTTGTGTGTGCATTCGTCCGTGTGATTGGTGTTTCACAATTACATTTATTTCATTTATTGGGCGCTGTAGGTATCGGAAATCCACCCATTGCCATATAAATCCCGCCTCCTCATTGGGCTACTGCAACAATGAAAATCGCCTCTTCCAATTAATATTTTCAGATGTGCAACTTTGTTTAGGATACTTATTGTTACATTCATTTTATAGCACTTACCCTTAAATAATGTGCCCACTCAAGGCAAGGTTGGAGGTTTGGGGAGACATATGTTTTTGCTTAAAAAAAACAACCAGCATAGGCTTCATGGCAGAGCGGCAACTCAAGGGTCAAAGCGGAGCCTCTAGTTCCTTATGTCATCTGTTAAATGTGAAACTTAATTGGTATACATCACCTGCAGCGAGCAAGTATAGATGGTCGCTAATTGGTGTATATTTTCAATGTGGAGGCTGTTTTACACCTGAAGAGGGCCACGTCTACATGCATTATCAATCTCAGATCGGCTATAGTAGACTTTGTTTCAGTGTGTTAGGGTTGTTATTGGGATTGTAAGAGTCGGTGCTTCATTCTTTAAAATAGTAGGAGGGCTAAAACTCTCTCGCATCATGAAATCAGAGACCGACTGTGTTATTATGTTTGTTTGAGGGAACAAATGCAAACTATTTATCTCGTCAGTGTGGGTAATAATTATCAGTCGATTATCTCATATTTGGCAATCTACATGTATAAGTTATAACAGTTTTGTTACACTGATATGTTTGGGCATAAAACATAGCCCTGAAAAGGTTTGAATTCTGTTTTTTTTAAACCAGTGCAAACTGATTGATATTCTCAATATTGACTTAGCGTTTTTTTGCTGAAAAAGCTGATTCAACAGCTTCTGCTTTCATACCCAAACACTCAACTTTGACATTTCACCCGGAGGGCGAGTTCTTTTCAGTGTTATTCGGAATGTTTTTTTAACTCAAGTCATTCTGTTGCATGTCTTGCCTGTAATTTGAAATTGACCCATTTCAAGCAAGCAAATAGCTGTGCCCACATTATGGAATTGACGAATCACCGAGCAAACATATTACTATGAGTATGAAGTGTAATAAGTATCGTTATTGCGTGTAAACAGGGGTATATTGCATGTAGCTAATTACTTTCAAATTTTCCTGGAGTATGTTTAGCCACTGTGGATGGTATATTGTACATGTTCAAAGCCACTTCTTAAAACACACCTTACATTGTGATTTGAATCTTTCAGTGATTAATTAAAATTGTCATAGAGTTGACTATCCTCCTGCACACAATGTTATGTCAGAGTGAAATTGTCAAACAAGTCATCTCACTGGTAAGGCGTCTTGAGTGTCTGTTGTGTATATAGAGTCTTAGATGAGCAAGTCACAGCTTAACAATGCTATGTAGTTTATCTACATTATATCATATTTGTTTATATTCAATATATTTGTATTTCTCTTGAAGCAGGCCTTGTGTTCGTTTATTCAGAAAGAGATCCGCCAGTTGGTAACAAACTTGAGACTGAGAAATTTTAGGTATGAGCATATCTGAAATATTTGCTCTTGAAAGAGATACATGTACCTGACCTGTATTAACCCCTACATTCATCATGACATCAGCCAGTCTTGTCTGGAAATATTTTTAGTCAATTTAAGGTACATGTAAAAGTGGGCTCCCAGTTTGACCAGTCAGGTCTTTTGACTAAACGGCCAAGCTGCCTGTTTGTAGCTCGTAAACACCGGATAGGGGATCCAATTACTTTTGTTAATTGAGTCCGGGCCTCATAAGCATTTACTATTACTATCCACCCCGCCAGGTACCTGAGTTACCTGTGTTTGTTGTTCGTTATCATTACCGCCGCCCCTGAATTTCCTCCTTATATTCCCATATTCAGATATTTACAGCAGAAAAACCATCGTTTTCCCCCAAATGCTGTTCACTTAAATTTTTCATCGCGCCGCAACTACTTTGTAGGGGCGCGCTAGGCGAGTTAATGGAAATTGCGGAAAGATTCGACACAAAAGAAATGGTCATCAGTAGGAAAACACAGGAAAAACACTCATATCCAGCAGTGTTCAATTTTAGTACTGTCACTAATTTTAGGCAAAATGCTTCAAAAAAACCCCGGAGTATACGTAAGTCACTAACAAATGACGAACGAAATTCTTTTTTGGGCCTGAAATGTGGAGACTGAAGTGTAAACATATTACAATTGCCATTTTGTCCGTTGTCATTTTTCAGGTTGCCTTGCCATTTTGTCCATTGCTGTTTTGTGCTGGACTCCCTATATGTTCTTCATAGTCGGGTAGGGATCTATACACAGGCAAACTTTCACCAACCAGTACCGTTCAGTTCTGTACCAGTTGGTACCGTTCAGTTTCCGGTTGGTACCCTCTAGGTAACTTGTTGGTACTGCACGGATATTTTAGGCTTGGTACCGTTAGGTCCTGACTGAACAGTACCGTGCAGTTACCAATCAGTCACCACACGGTAGTATATGCCAGGTTCTTTCCAGTTACCTACCAGTAACTGATTGGTAACCGATTGGTAGCCACCATCATCCTAACTTTACAGTACCGTGCAGTTCTGACTTGTAGGGTACTGGTCAGTTACTGATTGGTAACCACTAGGTTATACCGTACAGGAAATGTGAGGTTACTGCTTGGTGACAGCTTAGTACTGTTCAGCTACCGATTGGTATCACGGGTTGGTTCCACAAAGTGGCAACTGATTGGTGACCACTTGGTACCTTCGTGTAACTGATTGGTAGAACAGATGTTTTATTGGAAAGGTACCAATTGGTAGCCAATCATTGGTGACCACTTGGTACCATTCAGTAACTGGTTGGTACCACACTTTATTCGACAAAAGTACCCATTGGTAACTGATTGGTGACCACTTGGTACCAATCAGTAACCGGTTGGTACCCATTGGTACCTGATTGGTGACCACTTGGTACCAATCAGTAACTGGTTGGTACCACACACGTACCAATTGGTAACTGATTGGTGACCACTTGGTACCAATCAGTAACAGGTACCGCAGCTGTTCTTCCACAAAATACTAAATGATAGGGGAGATATATTTCATTTATGGTGTATCAATTTTTATTTAAATACGACCAAGATACTTGCATGTGGATGGTTATTCAATAAAAAAGAAAACAAACGTTACCTTTTTCGCAGACAATTCACACCACATTTTCGTCATATGCCATAGATAAGGATGTTGTATATTTTTTCTATTCACTTCCTATAATCTCTGGGAACATGGCAATCACACACAATATGTGTTTTAAGCACAATTTATTTTTCAGCAATTTTCAAACATTATCAAGTTGAGAAATTCAACATTCTCAAGGAATAAAAATTGAAAGGCATATTTATTACACAATTGTCGAGTCTTGTTTTTTCTAATGATCCTCTCATACGATAGCATGAAGATAGAATTCACAGTAAGTTACCATGCATGATCTAAAGAATAAACATTTCTTTTCATATAAATCATTTTGATTATTCCTTACATACTATCTGGTAAAAAATAATTGTAGATCTTCAACTGAAATAACTTTCAAACAAAATATCAAAGATTTGCTGATATTGCTGGAATTGGTAAATTCAATTTATTCACTGGGCTGGAAATAAGGCGTGGTTATGGGAACCTATTTACAGGTTACTGTGAAATTTGAGGTGGTCTGGTTATTGGGTAACCTTCTGGCAACTAGTTACTTGAATAACAGGTTACCTGTTATTTCCGGCCCTGTATTCACATTGTAATTCCATTATAGCAGGAATCCAAGACCGTGTAAGAATTAGTTTCCAAAAACTTTCATGTGAAAAATCTTTTTATCCAAGCCAACTTTAAAGCTTTGTTCATTTGAACGAAATCTGGGGCATTTGATCTAAAGACATCTAGGCATGAGGAGTATTTTCTCGCCTTTGTTATTCAATATAAATTTGAACAATGTTGTTAAGCTTATTTATCATTTTACAGAACCTTGCTATCCCTTGTGCATTATAGTAAAATTCTACATTCTCTTTGCAGTTTATTTATATCTTTCTGGAAGTTTAATTCCCAATGATTTCACCAATTTAGTTCTTATTAGCTGCAGCTGTTATTTCAAACTCCGAACAGCGCATGTCAGCTGAACGACTGTCGTCTGGCTGACGATAGTCGTTCAGATGTATGCGCTGTTCGGAGTTTGATTTGGGGCAAAAGGCGGTTATGTCCCCTTCTCTCTAGACAAACCAATAGGGGGCGTTGGGTGTAAAGCAGACGACATGTGCAGCAAAGGAAGTTCTGGCAACATTTCGTTGCACAGCAGTGAAAAAGAAGTATTAATTTCTTCCATTATGTCAGAAATTGGAGTAGAGGAGGTCTTTCAGATCATTTAGGACGAGTGGGACTTCGTGTTGAACTTTTTATACATTCCGGATGACTACAGTCTACACACTGACTGAATCAACTCAGTGAACAGGTCACAGCAGCAACAACAACACCATGCTGACAAATAGCAGAAACTTGCAGCTTGCACTCGGACTCAAAAGTTGCAGATTGTAAGATTCAACAGTCACCAGTTGAATTTTATGCAACCCCAGGTTGGGCCACACAGTCTTTCTCTGAGAAGCAATGCCAAAAATACCAGGTAACTCATTTTTGCTTTGATTTTGTCAAAATCAACAAATCCAGTTGTCAGCTTTTTTTCTTCGACAATTTAAATACTGGTATCATTCTTATACGTAACATTTTGCTCAAACTTTATGCGAATTTGTTTGATTCCCTTAAATTATTTTTCGCAGAAATTTGAAATCACAATTTTGCAGGGTTGAATAAATCTTTATGGTAATGAAAAAGTGAAACGTTATATCTTGAACAACTCTCTAATGAGACTCAGAGTGGAGAACAATACATCTGCTGTTCCATCAGCTGCCAACGACTCGTGCAGCTACGGGTGTCCGACCTATTATTATCCCTCAACCTAAAACGTAGCATTTCCATTGGTCAGTTTACTAGGGTGTAAAAATCCGTACACCCGGATCTTTCCATGTCAGCGCCCGACCGGTCTGACCGATCACGTGACCAATCATCTTAATGCGGTATACTGAACCATGTTGAACGGTGTGGCCGAAAGGTCCCTCTAGCGGAAGGTCTCCCAGGGGATAAAAATTCACGGTTCACGTGCGAAAGTAGTTCAACAAGCTGAACCCTGCTGACATTTAATTTTGTGATATTGACAATGCAGGGTTCAGCCGTTGAACCGAAATTTCCTATCGCAAAATTTTCGCCTCCCGACCTGGGTAACAGCGGGTGGATTTGCGCTCATAAAAAAGCAATAATACCTACCGCTTTGTGCTCGTTTGGATAGAATACGTATTTGCCTACTTCCCTGGCTATTTATTTTCTCTGTCCAGCTTCTTTCATTTCCATAAACGGCAAAAGAAAAAAATATCATCGCGGACGATCTTCCAAAAACGAAATCCGCCGCCATTTTGAAATGTCACTATGGTGGCACGAGACTAATTTGTAAATTCGGGATTGTAGACAGGAAGGTCGGAAACGGCTCATTCATAAGGCTGTCACATTATCTGCATTTAAATGTAAAATTGTAACTATCGATATCAAGCATAATGGAAGGCACATACTGAGAAAGGTAGTTCATGGGATTTTTCATCTCCCTAAGCGACTGGGTCGACTGAGCGGATTCAGTTTTTCCGACTCTTGTAATCCTGAATTTAGAATAACCTCACCACGTGAGAGAATCAGGGTCACGTGACAGTGGTCGAAAATGGCGGCGGATTTCGTGTTTGGAAGATCGTCCGCGATAATATTTTTTTCTTTTGTCGTTTATGGAAATGAAAGGAGCTGGACAGAGCAAATAAATGGCCAGGGAAGTAGGCAAATACGTATTCTATCCAAACGAGCACAAAGCGGTAGGTATTATTGTTTTTTTATGAGCGCAAATCCACCCGCTGTTACCCAGGTCGGGAGGCGAAAATTTTGCGATAGGAAATTTCGGTTCAGCGGCTGAACCCTGCATTGTCAATATCACAAAATTAAATGTCAGCAGGGTTCAGCTTGTTGAACTAGTGCGAAAGCAGACATGGCGGATCTACACTTCAAGACTTCCAACTTAAATTTCCCACTATTTCTGGCGGGAGATACCATAATATTGACCAGAATACCATCATAGTCGGAGTATTCTACTTCTCTCATGTCGAGAATATAAATATAACGAACATGAAGCGTTTTTTGTCCACGCGAAAATTATGCATAATCGCTACCGAACCAGGGTCGGCGAGTTGTGCGCTTTCAAAGATCATTTCCCGAAATCAACACACAATATTATACACAACCGTTGATATTTGATGAAAGGAAGTCTTGCTGCATCATTTTCAATCAATCTTTCAGACACACATACCTTGTAAATGGTTATATTTAGGGTCAAAACTGAACACTGTCACAGCTCGGCGTCCGTGTTTCGCGTCTACATTACTCGCGTAGACAACGCGTTTTGTCAAAATTGAGACCGGTTTCGTAAATGGACAGACACATATATGCTGAATTTCCGTGGTGAAGTTTCAGAAAAAATACCTTTTTAACTCTATAATTCGATATGTTAATTAAAAAATGCTTTCGGGATAATAAATTCATTATTCAGGTTTTTCCCAGGGTGTATGAAAAGTTATGACCCTCCCTGAAACTCATACACCCTTCGGCTGACGCCTCAGGGTGTATGAGTTTCAGGGAGGGTCATAACTTTTCATACACCCTGGGAAAAACCTGAATAACTGATATTATCGTGTGTTTTTGAAGGTTTATTTGGAATATATAAAAAGTACTTCTTGAAATGATATGAAAACTGACACGATGATTGCTGAGCTCGTCGGCTATCTTCCGTTATGAATTCCGTCCATGACGTCGCTCCCTTCTGCACGTGCGAGAGCTATTTTTAAATCGACTTTTCAGCTCAGTTCCCACCGTGGACAGTACCAGTTATCGGACACCCATCGTGAACAAGAATTTGACGTTGAAGCACAATGTATTTTCAAGTTTTGTGCATGACAATCGTTAGTTGGAGTTCTGTCGTTTAAGATGATATATGATCATTGTTCAATTTCTATACGTATTTACTTGAGAGCAAGATCCGGAAGACAGGGTGGTAGATCGAATTTCGCACCCCGCCACAACATGAGAAATTTCGAATTTTGATCAAAACAAAATTTATGTTAGATTTCAATTTTTCGACTTTCGTGTCTACCTATAATTCTATATTTTGCATAACAATTAGAAATGATCTCCCCTTTGTTCTGACATATTATTGCCTTGTCATCACGAGCACAACACTAGCTAAGATTCATAACTCGAACATCTCCATGGCGCACTTATTATTACCTTTGCGCCCTATTGGACCTTCAACTTGAGAAAATGGGCCGCCATGAATAAAAATACAGAAATGGCAGACTAAATGGCCATTCGTCGGTCAAAAATTAATTACAGATGTTAAAATTATTCCTATGGAGCCTCAAAATCACCTGAAATCGAGGGTCAAGAAGATGGGCATTTCCGTCATAATAGACCCCGTGTATACAGGGGATGATGATCACAACACCGATTATGGTATTTTTATTCATGGCGGCCCTTTTTCTCAAGTAATGAAGGTCCAATAGGGCGCAAATGTAATAATAAGTGCGCCATGGAGATGTTCGAATTACCACCAGGGAAATGTATTTGTCGTCGGCATAGTGGTGAGGGAAGGGAGACGCTATGAATCTTAGCTAGCACAACACGTGCACTCGAGATGCGTGTCCGATAACTGACCTGTCCGATAACTGTTCTGACACCCGTAGGGTAAAGATTCAATGGCTGTATGTACACCGGTTTTCTGTAATTCAATTGATCTCTGTACATCAAATATTTCTGAAACTTCGATGTTTTGTGAACTATGTATCGTCCGATAATGTCAGAAAATCGTCACACACACCAGGATTTTATTTTTATTTTATTTTTGTTTTTCATTATTTATGGCAATTTATCTGTAATTCCTAAATTAATGTTAATCATATTGAAGCCGTACCCCAGGCATGGACGGGAACAGCCAGCTGTGAGGCTGGGTTGCCCCGAGGCTATACGGTACGATTTTGGAGGATAAAATAACACAGAAGCAAAATTTATTCACCAAAAATGATCTTCATATTAGAGAGAGAATCAAGATAATACTCAATGAATATTCAAATAATTGCACGTTTTATTCAAGGAAGAAAGGTTAATGTGAAAAAGAAAATTATATATCACTAAAAAATTTGTATGAAACCCTTTCAAAGGAAATGACCAATTTCATATTACATTTTTATTCCATCCAGGTAAAATACAGTATGACATGGGGAATATGGAGGGTAGGCCTACTCTGCAGTCTTCAGAAAAATGTCCAGGAATAGGTATGTGGGTAATAGATACCGGTACCGCATATGTATTTTGACAAGTTATAAACACATCTGTCACTCATGTTCTTACCCCCCCCTGTCTTTTTAAGGGGAAGGGAATGTTCGCATGCAGTCCCTGTCGGTATGGCAGAACTTATCCAGACAATATCTTGGTTACTATTAATTGACTTTTAGAGTGAGTGAGTGAATATGATTTAACGTCGCTTTCAACTATATTTCAGTCATATCACGACGTTGGGTCCTATTCCTTTTCACACCCGGAAACCACACGGGTGGGCTTGGGGTCCTATTCCTTTTCACACCCGGGAACCCCACGGGTGCTCGACTTCTTGAGACATTCTTTCTTTAGAAGATTCTTAGTTCCTTGCAGAGATATGCATTGTCACATATTTTACCCGTTAAAATATTTTGCTGAATTATGCCTGTGTATCGTAAACGTCATCGTAAACGTCAAGAAATAAGCTTATCTGGTCCATTATATCAGTAACTTTTTTACACGGAAGAGATGCTTTAGGGTCACCTGGCAGATGTGACTTTTTCTTACTCTTAATTCATTGTCCACAGAGTTGTGGCCCTTTATCAATGACATCAATACACTTTTGTACATTGTCACTATCTCTGCCACAAACTCGCACATTCATTGGCTAAGTACTTGCTTTGAGACAACCATGTAGGATAAAATTGTGACAAACGGGTTCGAAATAATCACAAACAGGTTCGAAATATTTTTGTGATCGGTTCAGTGTTGCCATTGTGCCATGAATTCGCACTTGTTGACGTTACGCTGCATCAAGCTAGTTTGAAATAAACGCAAACCATTGAGCATAGTTTCTCTCAATTTTTGGAAGTGGTTGATGTAAATATGGTCTTCCCTGTGATATGGACAGTCACACTTTACTAGTAAAATTATTGAAGAATAAAATATCATGGGTGCCAAAACCCTTATCTTGGTTTGAGGGATCTTCCATTGTTATTTACTCAAATGCTAGTTCTCTCAGTTGATTGGTCAACTGGACCAATTGACAATCAGGAAGGAACAATTACAGAATCTTTAATATTTGATAGTTTGTATTGTGCAAGTCCCCCATTTGGTCCAAATGTTTAGGGATATATTTTGGTGAGAGCATAAGAAGGAAAATCAGGTTCCCATTTGTAAAAGGCGTATCCTATTACAAATGGTACCACCATCTACCATTTTCATTTTTCAATTTATTGTTTGTAGAAGCTAATAATCCAAACTGTATACAATTATCACCCCAGAATGGATTGAAAGGATGATGAAACACAAAGCAAAATTCATTTATGTGAATTTGGAGAACGTCGTTCTGTCAAATCCATTTTGAATGCTTCATGATGTTCACATGACATTAGCAATATTATACAAATGACGTTAGCAACATTTTTCCCAGTGCTCAAAATTATGTTTAGGCAATATTAGGCAAGATCACAAGTTGGTAATTTTTGTGTTATCTACCTTGACAGAGCTGATGTTAGACACCATTTTTTTCTCATCTCTCATTATTCCCATTTGCTCAAATTTTTTTACTAGCTTGATGAGTCAGTAGTGAACAGATAATGAAAAGTATATTATAAAGGTTTAACAGCTATTCATTTTGTTTTTCTTTGGTTATCTTGATTTTGGAATGTTGCTAATGTCAATTTTTATATGACAGATTTTGGTACCTTTTTAGCCCACCATCACCAGATTGTGGGCTGTTCAAATCGCCTTTCGTCCGTGGTCCGTCGTCCGTCGTCCGTCCGTAAACATTTCTTGTTATCGCGATTTCTCCGGAACTACTGCACGGATCTTTCTGAAATTTGGTACACAGGTTCCCCTTGGGGTCTAGTTGTGCAGATAACTTTTCTGGTCCGATTCGAAAATCCAATATGGCCACAGGGCGGCCATCTTGGATTTCCCCATGAAACCTTGTTATCGCGATTTCTCAGGAACTACAGTACAGATCTTTCTGAAATTTGGTACACAGATTCCCCTTGGGGTCTAGATGTGCAGATACCTTTTCTGGTCCGATTCGAAAATCCAATATGGCCGCAGGGCGGCCATCTTGGATTTCCCCATGAAACCTTGTTATCGCGATTTCTCCGGAACTACTGCACGGATCTTTCTGAAATTTGGTACACAGGTTCCCCTTGGGGTCTAGTTGTGCAGATAACTTTTCTGGTCCGATTCGAAAATCCAATATGGCCACAGGGCGGCCATCTTGGATTTCCCCATGAAACCTTGTTATCACGATTTCTCAGGAACTACTGCGCGGATCTTTCTGAAATTTGGTACACAGATTCCCCTTGGGGTCTAGATGTGCAGATACCTTTTCTGGTCCGATTCGAAAATCCAATATGGCCACAGGGCGGCCATCTTGGATTTCCCCATGAAACCTTGTTATCGCGATTTCTCAGGAACTACTGTACAGATCTTTCTGAAATTTGGTACACCGGTTCCCCTTGGGGTCTAGATGTGCAGATACCTTTTCTGGTCCGATTCGAAAATCCAATATGGCCACAGGGCGGCCATCTTGGATTTCCCCATGAAACCTTATCACGATTTCTCAGGAACTACTGCGCGGATCTTTCTGAAATTTGGTACACAGATTCCCTTGGGGCCTAGTTGTGCAGATACCTTTTCTGGTCCGATTCGAAAATCCAATATGGCCACAGGGCGGCCATCTTGGATTTCCCCATGAAACCTTATCGCGATTTCTCAGGAACTACTGCACGGATCTTTCTGAAATTTGGTACACAGGTTCCCCTTGGGATCTAGATGTGCAGATACCTTTTCTGGTCCGATTCGAAAATCCAATATGGCCACAAGGCGGCCATCTTGGATTTCCCTATGAAACCTTGTTATCGCGATTTCTCAGAAACTACTGCATGGATCTTTCCCAAATTCGGTACACAGGTTCCCCTTGGGGTCTAGTTGTGCAAGATACCTTTTCTGGTCCGATTCGAAAATCCAATATGGCCACCAGGCAGCCATCTTGGATTTCCCCATGAAACTTCGTTATTGTCATTTCTCAGGAAGTACTGCATGGATCTTTCTCAAACTTGGTACACAGGTTCCCCTTAGGGTCTAGTTGTGCAAGACACCTTTTCTGGTCCGATTCGAAAATCCAATATGGCCACAAGGCGGCCATATTAGATTTCCCCATGAAACCTTGTTATCGCGATTTCTCAGGAACTGCTGCATGGATCTTTCTCAAATTTGGAACACATGTTCCCCTTCGGGTCTAGTTGTGCAAGATACCTTTTCTGGTCAGATTCGAAAATCCAATATGGTCACAAGGCGGCCAGCTTGGATTTCCCCATGAAACCTTATCACGATTTCTCGGGAACTGCTGCATGGATCTTTCCCAAATTCGGTACACAGGTTCCCCTTGGGGTCTAGTTGTGTAAGATACCTTTTCTGGTCCGATTCGAAAATCCAATATGGCCACCAGGCAGCCATCTTGGATTTCCTCATGAAACCTTGTCATCGCGGTTTCTCAGGAAGTATTTCATGGATCTTTCTCAAATTTGGTACACAGGTTCCCCGTGGAATCTAGTTGTGCAAGATACCTTTCTGGTCCGATTCAAAAATCCAATATGGCCACAAGGCAGCCATCTTGGATTTCCCCATGAAACTTTGTTATCGTGATTTCTCAGGAAGTACTGCATGGATCTTTCTCAAATTTGGTACAGAGGTTCCCCCTTGGGGTCTAGTTGCACAAAATACCTTTTTCGGTTCGATTCGAAAATCCAATATGGCCACCAGGCGCCCATCTTGGATTTCCCATGAAACTTTATCGTCATTTCTCAAGAAGTAATGCATGGATCTTCCTTAAATTTGGTACACAGGTGTTTTGTGGTCCAGTTGTGCAAGATACCTTTTTTGGTCCGATTCGAAAATCCGATATGGCCGCCAGGTGACCATCTTGAATTTTCCCTTGAAACATTATTATCGTCAACTCTCAGGAACTACTTCATGGATTCTTTCTGAAATTTGGTACACAGGTTCTACATGAGGCCTAGTTGTGCAAGATGCCTTTTTTGGTCCGATTCCAAAATCCAAGTTACTCTTGAAATTAATACGGTATTCCCGAGTTGTGATGTTGCATCACACGAGTCGGCAGATCAACCATTGGGACATATTCTATATAGTGACTATAGAGAATATCCATACCTTCACCTTCCATATCAAGGAGTTCAAATAATTCAGAATTAAAATATATTTCTTCAAATTTTATATCAATTTTCTTAATCCAGTGAACTGTTTTGTCTGCCGACGGGTCGGCTACATGAAGAGACGTCACTCTTGTGACACAACGTTACAACTCGACAACTTTAGACTACTGCATGTTTCGATCCAAGGGAGATAATCAGGATTCAAACACTTTCGAAGTTTCAACATTACTGCGCGGATCCCTTCAGTATTAAGTATTGTACCATGTTACTATTTTGAGCATGGTATCTTAAAAGAGATATCTCAAACTAGCCCAGTAAACAGAACAGAATTAGCATTCGTTCCTAATTATAAAATCTTAAGTATGTTTCATAGCTCATGCCAAAGGTTCAAAGACATTTGTCTTCGCTTCCAGTACCCAATGATGACACGTGCAAAAAAAATACTACAAAACGAAGACGAATGATCCTCCGGACATTCACTATCAGACTAACTTTGCTCTTTTCTCTTGTACTATTACAACTGACATAAGTACAGTTTCTAGAAATCTTGAAACTCCTTAAACTTAGAAAGATGATATCTTGGTGTTTTCCAGTGTCCCTTTTTTGATCTTTTTCGCTCAGATTCGAAATTCTGTAAACAAAATTACAAATCAATCGTTTGTTCTTAGTAACAATGGACAAAAAAATCCTCTTGTCACTAGCTTACAATTATCGGACAATGGTGGGCGCCAAGATCCTTCAGGATCTCTCGTATAATAGAATATGCCAAACTTGAAAAATGGTACTAAAATATAATCTGAACAATGTCTAATACCAACCAAGGAGATGCTGATCCATCCTTACAAATATATCTCTGGATGTTTTATTTACTAACCATGTTGTTCATGTGCTAATAAACTGCTCCTATTTTTTCTTGTGTCACCTCAAACTTCCATTTATCTTTCAGCTTGCAGTACCAGGCGATATGACTAAATACAGAGCCAGAGCAAGACATGTTGAAAATTCAAACCCTCTCCTGTTCATACCACAACACGACAAATGAGGATGAATCCTAGCTGCTGAGGGAAAATTCATCAGAAACCACTGATACATGCATATACTTGTGAAAACTGAGCACTATCAACATCTCTCCATGATGACAATTACTACTATCAATCAGGTTACCAACAGGTTACCTCCTCCAGAAAACCAACATGGCAGTTTAGTGCAACAACATAACCTGTTCAGAATACTACTTAAAAAATGTAAAGTGTGTGTATTTCAATCCAGTATACCTTTTAACCACAACATACTGATTGAACATGATCAGTTGATGATTGGACATTTAACACGATCGACAAATTAATGACCAAGGACCAAATACTAGTCTAGCAGTAGTGACCCAGCAGGGAATGTGATAAAGTGGTATAAATAGAACATTGACCAATGACTTACTTTGGTGTTTTTTAAATGTTGAATGTTAGAGCTTGTAAATTTATCAACCCAAATTTTGCACGCAAGCAGATATGCCCAGTAAGGTAACGTGGGGTAACTTTGACAGTGGGACAACTTTGACACCTTTTTGTTTTAGTTATATTAGCATACTGTTACAGCTCATAGACAGTTATCTCATATTTATATATAAGATGCTGTTATCTGCTGAGGCAGCAGGGGGTAGATGGCCAGCCATGTGACACTCTTCATAAGATGGCCATTTAACATGTTGTAGTTGGCACTGGTGTAACTGTTAAAAGTTTGACACAAAAACTTCTACATGTATGGTGAAGATCTGCAATGTTTTGAGTTTATAGTAAAAATATACTATTTTAGAAGTAGTAATCATTGATGTAGTAGCTTCATCCAATTCTTTCTTGTTGCCACTATTTTCAGTAAATTTGTGTATTTGGGGTAACTTTGACACCACGTTCACCACTGATTCCCATGATGATGTCAAAGTCACCCTGGCTCAACATGTCAAAAGTTACCCCAGCTGGTTTGCTATGACTTTGATGATGCATGTCAATGTTACCCCAGGGCATTCACCATGGGGTAACATTGACACATGTTCTTCTTAAAATTTACATGCAATAAATATCTGTGGTTATCACACTTAATCAGAACAGGTCCAAATGTATCCAGTGTGGATTCATAATGGTACCCAGTGTTGACATAGTGGGTTCTGGTCTCCAAATCAGCTTGGTGATAAAGTTGTGTCAAAGTTACCACGTTTTACCTTATACTCAATTGCGAGGACACTTATTCCTGCCTGCTTCACATGCTTGCTAGTGTATTTCAAATTACAGACTCGTTTCATGATCATAAATATTACATCCAATTTATGGACATTCTTCAGTTGTAGGATTGATCCGGGTTCATGTTGGTTTACAGAAAGATGTAATATACATAAAATAAAGACTTGAAGTATGCAAAGCTTACCTCGTGTAATTTGTTATGAGACAGTCGTGCAGATCAGATCAAGATCTGAATTCAGGAAATCTTTTACTGTGTATGACAGCTAAGAGGATTTATTTATCCTTTATTTATCTTCTTGGACTGATGGGTATCTCTGATATTTTTGATCCCACATAGCATACCGAATAATACAGATCTTAGTAAATTAATATCTTATCACAGCTCTCCTGTAGAGACATATGGGGGGGGGGGGTAATGTCACACTCAGGTTATTTCACTCATATGGTGACAGCCAGTTTTAATGGTGGAGAAAGCCGGAATTCTCTGAGAGGTGAGCAAGTAACTGGCAAACTTTTAAACATGCACCAGCAGGGCTCCAACCCATGCTGGTTCAGCAGTTTGGCTAACGATCACTAGCGAACCGCCTTGGACCACTCCGAGGTAATCGCCACTCACTAGACATATACATAGACTTATCCTAGACATCAATAATGTATTCTGAAAATGTATAAAAAATATCTTGACAATACATTTTTTATCAATTCCCCAAATATCCCAAAAATTATTTTTTCCTCCAAAAATAGATTAATAATGATTTTTCAAAGCATATTATTTATATATAAATAAATGCATAAGAAATTATTTTTGAAAGCAGCCTTGTACATATCTTCCTGGTAACTGGTTGGTAACAGGTTGGTACTGGTCAGTTACAGCTCAGTACTGAGTGGTCACAGTTCAGTGGTGGATATGCACATATCTTCCTGGTAACTGGTTGGTAACAGGTTGGTAATGATCAGTTACAGCTCAGTACTGAGTGGTTAGAGTTAAGTAGTGGATGTGTGACTGGTTGGTACTGTTCTGTTACAGGTTGGTACCACTCAGTTACAGCCCAGTTCTGAGTGGTTACAGTTCAGTACTGGGTGGATAATTGCCATCTGTAACTGATTGGTACTGATCAGTAGCAGCTTGGTACTGTTCTGTTACAGGTTGGTACTGGTCAGCTACAGCTCGGTACTGAGTGGTTACAGTTCAGTAGTGGATGTGTAACTGTTTGGTACTGTTCTGTCACAGGTTGGTACTACTCCGTTGCAGCTCAGAACTGAATGGCTACAGTTCAGTAGTGGATGTGTACATATCTTCCTGGAAACTGGTTGGTAACAGGTTGGTACTGGTCAGTTACAGCTCAGTACGGAGTGGTTACAGCTCAGTAGTGGATGTGTAACTGGTTGGTACTGTTCTGTCACAGGTTGGTACCACTCAGTTACAGCTCAGTACTGAATGGCTACAGTTCAGTAGTGGATGTGTACATATCTTACTGGTAACTGGTTGGTAACAGGTTGATACTGTTCTGTTACAGGTTGGTACTGTTCCATTACAGCTCAGTACCGAGTGGTTACAGTTCAGTAGTGGATGTGTACATATCACCATGGTAACTAGTTGGTAACAGGTTGGTACTGTTCTGTTGCAGCTTGGTACAGTTCAGTAATACCAATGGATACCACTCCGTCTCAGTAACTGGTTGGTTCCGATCAGTAACTGACCTGTCACAGGTCAGTTGTCAACAGGTAGGTACTGAGTGGGGGCCCTTTTTTGCAGTACCAATCAGTTGAAAACTGACCTGTAACAGGTCAGTTACTGAGTGGTACCAACCTGTCAAAAATTACCTGTGTAAGACATCGAACCCATATCAAACCCCTATTTAGCCTTAAAAATATGCTAAAATGCAGAAAATCAAGCGTAAAAATTAGTACGTAATTGACTGGATGGATGAAACCAAGCTGGAAGGCTATACCAGAATCACATACAATTCCGGTTTGTAAGTCGTGTATATTTACACTTGTGACTTTACTGCATGGTATCTTACTGTCAAGTATATGGAACCCTTATAGTGGAAGAAAATATAAAGGTTATACGAGCAATAGCAGTCTATGGGGGAGGGAGGGGAGGCAGTGGCATTGACTTTTAGAAGTAATACAATTTCCATTCATAAAGGACAAGGTAGCCACCATTAAATAATTAACATTGCCCAGTGTTTTCATTGCTTTGACCGTACTTTCACGAAGATATATCAAACTGTGTGGAACCTGAAAGAATGTTAGGGTTGGTAACTGATGGGTACCACTTGGTCACAATTTGGTACCCACCAAGTTACTGATTGGCGACTGCACGGTACCTGGAGGAATATTAGGGTTGGTAACTGATGGGTACCACTTGGTCACAGGTTGGTACCCACCAAGTTACCGATTGGTGACTGCACGGTACCTGGAGGAATATTAGGGTTGGTAACTGATGGGTACCACTTGGTCACAGGTTGGTACCCACCAAGTTACTGATTGGTGACTGCACGGTACCTGGAGGAATATTAGGGTTGGTAACTGATGGGTACCACTTGGTCACAGGTTGGTACCCACCAAGTTACTGATTGGTGACTGCACGGTACCTGGAGGAATATTAGGGTTGGTAACTGATGGGTACCACTTGGTCACAAGTTGGTACCCACCAAGTTACTGATTGGTGACTGCACAGTACCTGGAGGAATATTAGGGTTGGTAACTGATGGGTACCACTTGGTCACAAGTTGGTACCCACCAAGTTACTGATTGGTGACTGCACGGTACCTGGAGGAATATTAGGGTTGGTAACTGATGGGTACCACTTGGTCACGGGTTGGTACCCACCAAGTTACTGATTGGTGACTGCACGGTACCTGGAGGAATATTAGGGTTGGTAACTGATGGGTACCACTTGGTCACAGGTTGGTACCCACCAAGTTACTGATTGGTGACTGCACGGTACCTGGAGGAATATTAGGGTTGGTAACTGATGGGTACCACTTGGTCACAGGTTGGTACCTACCAAGTTACTGATTGGTGACTGCACGGTACCTGGAGGAATATTAGGGTTGGTAACTGATGGGTACCACTTGGTCACAAGTTGGTACCCACCAAGTTACTGATTGGTGACTGCACGGTACCTGGAGGAATATTAGGGTTGGTAACTGATGGGTACCACTTGGTCACAGGTTGGTACCCACCAAGTTACTGATTGGTGACTGCACGGTACCTGGAGGGATATTAGGGTTGGTAACTGATGGGTACCACTTGGTCACAGGTTGGTACCCACCAAGTTACTGATTGGTGACTGCACGGTACCTGGAGGAATATTAGG
>JAVTVY010054163.1:0-29792 GCA_036873755.1 Hanleya hanleyi
CTTCTTGAATGCTTAATTTCTAATGTAGTGCTCACAAAACATACTGTGTTTTTTTTAAACAGGTCAAGAATTCTAACCATATGGAACCAGAAGGTCTGAAGAGATGCCTAAAGGAGGTCACTGACAGTGGATTGGAAGTTGGTGTTCTGGCAACTGATCGTCACAACATGGTCATCAGCATGATGAAGAAGGACTACAAACAGGTACATTTATACAATTTACAGGTCTCCATTTTCAATGAAAATCATGGCTTTTTATAGTGTTATTAAACATGTTAAACTGTGATAAAAAAATTCTGCTAGCTGTATTCAGGTTGAGTAAATACAGTGACATTGGCAGCTCAGTGTAGTGTCGTCTAAGCCTAACTCATCCTTCCTCTGTCCCCTTTTCTTTTGTTTTTAGGATAATGATCATTCTCGATCATCACCTGATCACTCTCCGAACATTTTCTCTTGGACTATTGGTCAGTCTCCTCCACATACCATGGTGACTGAAATTGCAATGGAGATTGAATTGAGTGTGTTACCACTGAAGAGCGAGAATATCAAAGTTTGACCACTAATATTCTATCACACTCTCCATTGCATTTCTAGTCTCAGATATGATGTTACTTGCCATTGTATTTCAAAAGATGATGCTATTTCATATATTTATATGGTATGCAAGATATTGTATTATTATCACTTGAAATGCAGATAAACCATCAATTTGACACCTGGCATCTTGCAAAAGGCATTGTGAAGAAGCTCACCGCCAAGGCCAAAATGAAGGACTGTACCGACCTTGCTCCTTGGATACAGAGTATTTCAAATCATTTGTGGTGGGCATGTGCTACATGCGGAGAGGACAAACAAGTTCTGCGGTAGGTGATAGTGTGGATTTATAGGTGATACAGAAAAGAAAAATACCATTGAATCTACCTTTACTACATTTATTTACATTTGTTTTTAACAGTTTTGAATAATTTTGTCAACTTGAAGTCATGGGAGCATCTTATCCCAGGGTGCAAAAAGCATGAACTTATGCAGTATAGAGATATTTAGGGGGAGGAGGGGGGCAATGCTGAGAGAGGGAGTTCACCTCCCCCACTCTCTAAAGCACTCCCAAACTTGACAACTTTTGTCTCTGCCCTGCCATTGAATTGACAGCACTTGATCACTTAATGTAGTGGAAATGTATTGCATGACAAGCACACCTAAACTAGTGGATTAGATTGTTGCAGATTATTCTTCAGAAATTAATAGGAACAGTGTGTACTTTGTGGATACTAAATATGGTTTACAAACACAAGTATCTTTCATCTTATGTCATGGTTGTCTGCTGGTTTTGAACCAGCAGTCTAGAATATACAATAATCAGATAGTGTGGGACCTCTTTGTGACCACTTCCAGTAGTTAGAGAACTAATTAATCTTAACTACAAATGTCCAAAGTCTCATTTCACTGTTTAGCATACATTTTAAGCCAGAACTGTATCTTAAGCCTCAGAGATCAAGCTGTCTTATGTGTTCAGGGTATCTATAATCAGCTAGAGTTATGTAATAATTTCTAAAGATGGCAGATTCCCATGATCACCCCCTGGGGTGTTGATCTGAACAAAATCTACTGTACACATATGTCACAGGTTGCTTTGTCTCAGCTGAGGTTGACTGGTTTGTCAAGTAGTGAGTTACAGCCAATATAAGTAGTTCATCCACAATCAATAGAAACTCGAGAATATGAGGACTTTACATAGATTTTTATCAGCATTTGTTATTTAGCTTACATAATATTTGTCACTGGTACATCTAATATAATCATTATGTAACTTTTGAGTGGACGTTTTTTGTGTATTGTGTGAGATACCGAATAAAAACAAGCTCTCATTTTAATTTCAGAGAAAAATGGCTCTCGGTGTTGCACCATGTGACCAACAACCACAAATGGTCCGGAAACAAAAAGTTCCACAAGTGTGCACATCCAACTCTCTCAACAGCTGACAAAAAAGCAACAAAATGGCTGAAACCCAAGTCTCCAGCTTTTGTTGCTTTGAAGAAAATTGTGACAAATACAAGGCTTCTCAATGCCATGAATCACCCAACAAAGTTCTGCCACACAGGCGAGCTGGAAATTTTCCACAGTATGTTGTTGAAATACTGTCAAAAGAGACAACACTTCCATTATGATGGTAACTAACATTTTGCATATATCATACCACCAAATGTTGTCTAGGCCATGTTTAAACATGGGATGTCCCATCTTACTATTTTTGGATATGGCTAACTTATAAGCCATAACTGATCAAGCAAATGACTGGATTCAGACTTCTCTCTAGATATATTGATTCAGCTCTACTTGGCTCACTGAAACAGTATCAATCCACAGTTGCCTGGCCTGTGGGATATTGAATGGTCGATGTCTACATATAATTTGTTCAATAAATTATGAAAAGTAATAAATATATATATTTTTTATAGTGTATTTCTCTTTCATCTTTGGCTCAATTAGAGACATTCCCTATAATGTCAAGCCGAGTTACTACAGTCTTCAATTATGTACCATACCCTGTCCTCTATGACATAGAATAAAAGACAAGTTGGGAATAGAACCGCTCAACACGGTCATTTCAAAACATTCTCAACAAAAAACACGAAAGCCTACCTTTCCAAATGCCATCCGTTTTTTACATCCCAAGTGGACCAACCGTCGGAATATATACGCTTTGAATATCTGAACCTCCCCTTTAGGAGAGAAATTCATTCTTCGCGCCAAAACACGGCTTTTCAAGCTCTTAGCCAGCTCTCTTGCCAAAAACACTTCCGTCAGAATTTTAAGGACCGGGTTGTACAATAATATCGGCGACGATTGGTCAAAATTATCCCCTATCCCCGCCCACTGGATTATCTGCCCCTGACTTTAGGGGATAATTTCGACCAATCGTCGCTGATAATATTGCATAGCCCGGTTCTATAAAAATTCCGACCGGAAGTGTTTTTGGCCGGAAGTTTGAAAAGCCATGTTTTGGCACGAAGAATGAATTTCTCTCCTCGAGGGAGGTTTCGATATTCAAAGCGTATATATTCCAAAGGTTGGTCCACTTGGGAAGTAATAAACGAATGGCATTTGGAAAGGTAGGCTTTAGGGGTTTTTTTTTTCTGAGAAGGTTTTTAAATGACCATGTTGAGTGGTTCTATTCCCAATTGTATTCTGTGTCAGAGGACAGGGTATGGTGGATAATTAAAAACTGTAGTAACTCAGCTAGCATGACATTATAAGGAATGACTTCAATTGAGCCAAAGATGAAAGAGAAATACACTTAAAAAAAAATATTTAAAAAAAAAATCGAGTTAAAAATAAAAAATATTATTAATTTTCATGATTTATTGAAATAAAATTATACGTAGACATCGACCATCCAATATCCCACAGTCCAGGCAACTGTGTATCAATCAGACAACCCTTCTTCTCCCTTCTGTCCGTCATACTCGTGCCCTGTATATCCTATTTATGTTCAAAGTGTACATAAGCATCGTTTGGATTCCATTTTTGTACAATGTAAAGTTTGAATGATTTCTGTATTCTCTTTGATAGCAATGTCCGCGAGGCTGATGCTCGCTGCCATCGACTGGAACAACACTAGAAGGGAGCAGAAGAAAGACAAGTCCGGAAAGCCTGCTACTTCTGTTGTTTACTCCAAGAGAAGGAAGATCTATGTCTTGAAAAACCGGTATGGGAAGGCCAAATCTGACCACATGGGAGCGATTATGAAGAGAATTTATGAGGTCCACCGGGATAAAGTGCAGTTGAGGGGATTTGACCGTCCAGCCGAACTACCTCGGAATGTGGCCAAGGTGCCGAAACCAGACAAGAGAGAACTTGAAGAAAAGTTCAAATCCAGATTCCAGTAATTCGCAAACATGTGAACTGGCCATGATAGCGGTGTTTAACTTTTACAAGTGATAGTACATCTTCGCTCCGTCAGTAGTGCATGGTTGACTTCTTGGCTGCCCCCACTCCGTTGTGCAGCTCGGCGGTCAGGGGACTGGAATGGGCCATTCTCCCACTCACACCAACGACCTAGCCCACCGGGGTGGGATATCGGCCCTTGGAGGGGTGTAGTTGTCAGTAGGAGATGGGAATGGAACCATCTCTGACAAACTGCATCCCTTCGGGGTCGGTATTGCGACCTGGAAGTCATCATGTGACACCGTTCTTGGAGGGGGGGAGATAATCATTACTGATCAAACAAAATCCTGGCTGGGCAAAGTTAGGGTGCAGTAAAAAGATCTGGTCATATTTATTTTTCTGCATACCTAGAAGTAAGGATCAGTTGATTGAATGATGTAAATAAAGGAAGAGAAATATGGATTGCAGCACCAGCAAATAATTCCTGCTTCTACCAAGGCCCTCATTAATGTTATGCTTTAATTTAAACTTTTATTGCACTGTGTCATTCCTGCAAACTAGGGATATTGCTTGTGATTGGATGATTTTTTTTTTTTACCCAAGAAAATTGCTCTGTGTGTACTGGACTTTAACCATGGTAACAGTGCTGTCTTTGAGAAAAGCTGGTGGGATGTGCCCTCCTCGGACATTTCCAGGACCATGATCCATAAGTCAAAGTGATTACCTGTGATTTCATACACTACACAGGTTAACATGGGAGAAGCTGTATTTTACTCTCCTCAAAGTCAAACAGAGATGAGTGGTAGTTTACAGGACGAGGAGGGTGATCGCTCTCCTTGAAAATAGCCCAATGGGCTCCAATACCCCTCGGTTAGCAGTTATTGTCTTCACTCAACAATCCTGCATCGCATAAAATGCATTTTTAGAACATATGTAGGTTTGCAAAAATCTGATGCAGTTAGGTGGACTGGATTTCTCTCATCCTAGAAAACGTGATGTTAAATCTTAATTCTCTCTCTCTCATCTTAGAAATTCATCTTGAGCCAGGTCAGCATTTGCCAAGGCCTTAACTGATGGGAAACATTTTGTGCTGAGTTTATGGTAGAGCAGGAGCAAATTCTTAGCTCTAAATATACTCTTCTATATAAATATATCTCTTCAGCACACATCTGAACCATGGCCAGATGTATACATAGTTTCAGTTTTGAAAGCCTAGCTATATTTCTTCACGTTATATCATGATAAATAGTATTTGACCTAAAAAAAATACGTCAATGTCATTTTACTGGGATAGGCTTCTAATCAATCACCAGTTGCATATGTAATATGAATTTGAAGACTAGCTTTAGTCCTTCAAAAATTATAGCAAATATCAGAATTTGACCTTGATAAAATGTCAAGGTCAGTCATTTTCAGTAGGCTTCTGACCCTTAACCAAATACATACATGGTATGAATTACAATGCCTGGCTATAATCCTTCTTGAGATACAGACGGACAGACAGACAGCGCTGACAACAATACCCTTTGGGCAAAATTTGCCCGAGGGATAAAAATGAACCACTGTTTTTAGTCTTGCTATGGAAAGCTTGTGACCGTTATCCAGGATGTCACATTTTGTGACATTTCCTTGGGAAACCTACAACTGCAGGTTACCCATCAACCAGGACCTGCTCATTGAACTATGTCCCCGGCCAAATGGCCAAAATATAGGGCAAATATAGGGATATAATGACCAAACTATAGGGATTTTACCATTCTATCTTTTTAAATATGGATTGACGAGGACTTTTAATGTGCTGATATGCAAAAAGACCTGAGCTTCACCAGTCTGACTGGGGTGCGGCTTACTCGGGTTAGTTTTATACTATGCCTGTACTCATTACTGGGACAAGGTAGTAAAGAAGAAACAGTACAATTTAGTTTGGACACTTCCAACTCCGTCGCGTTATTTTGCAGGGTTCCCAGCCACTCGGGGGAAATCAGGGAAAACAATTTTCCAGTCAGGAAAGAGAAATTTGAGAAAAATAGCCAACATCAGGGAAAACTCAGGGAAATTGAGTAGGAAAGAGAGGAGTCGCATGTGGCTGCCTATGTTGACACCAGGTATGCACATTTTCCTTCTCAACACCTCATTGAGGGCTTATCTAGCATAGCTTGAACTCAAATCAGGACAAATTCTTTCATAACTGCACGCAATGTGACTATGAATTCTGATCTACAACCGTCTCCTGGGGGGAATATTTCTCAGGATTTTGGGAAATTAATCGGGGGAAAAATCAGGGAATTTTGTTTCCATGAAAAGCTGGGAACCCTGATTTTGGAAGATTTAAATAAGCCAACTATTTGTGTATATGTATCGCAATAAATACAAGGTCAGAGCTGCGTGAAAGAGCATGAATAATCCTGAATGATCGTGATAGTACGAAAAATATGGAAAATGACAGCTTTACATGTACTTGTAGCTTTGGCTAGAGAACTTGCCAAAATAGGTTGGATTTGTGATAAATGTATAAAAAACCTTCAACATTCATGAATAGGGTGTATCCTGGAGGACATGTTTACTGATTAGATGGGTTTTCTTTGTTTGACGAGTGATTGATACCCTTCAATTTTTCAGACTTTTAAGAAGGGAAATACCTTTATTTCAAATGAAACGAACTCCTTTGTGTACTGTACAGATCTCTGCTTTATATCTATTTGTATATATACACACAATGTACATTTTCACGATATTATGGTAAACATAATAAAAAAAGTCTGCAAACATAATTGTTCAGTCCTCTTCACTTTCATCCTCTCCAGAATGATATCCTGTGTATTGTTCCTCTGGAGCCTTAGGGAATGCTTGCCGTATTGCATGGGTGGCACAAGCAGGTATGGTTCTCCTTCGTCCAGGTCCAAGTTTTCCATGGACCCACCATGTCAACTGTCTGTATGCAGCATAACGTAGACCACTGAAAATATCCACAGTACAACTTTTAATATTAAGAGTTGAATGACAACTCCACAGATGCTCCTCATCCGTCGTGAGCAATATATACCATGGAAAGTTCAAATAAATTATGGTTGGCTAATACATTTGTATTTACAGCGCTACAAGTATTGTCCATTGAGTGCATGGCAACAGTACGTTGTATCACTATCGGTCCCGTCAAACCATCTTCGAACACCAAGTCAATGTTGATGCTCTCGCTTGATCTTGCCTCGGTTTAGAAGCCTACCATTTCTTTTCAACATCAGCCTGACGAATGTTCAGGACCTAAATATCTTGGGCGAAAGCTAATGATTTGGCCCTTGACCCCAGTAATGAACAAGTATCAAATGGATGTTTTGACTGCAATGGGCAAGTGACAGATGCATAACATCTGAATGTTCGCGCCATGGTTTATGACAAATGTATCATCTGTAATATCGGGTAGCCCGAACTAAGGAAAGACGAAAAGCGATCTCTAAAACTTAAAACCTTGACCCAGGTATTTCCTTTAACCTAAGGCGGGATAAAATTAATTTCTTGTTTAGCATCATTTTTTGGAAAAAATCTGGGTAGGGAGGCCGGTTACTCTTATTCAAACAGAATTGCGAATTTTTGGTGCGATATTCTGGTGGCAGAATATGACACTTGGACTAAATGACATGCTATAGCCTACAAACACACTTCATGTATATTTCGTTCAAACTCTTGTTATTAAATTTGTTAATTAGGGTATGTTGTGATACAATAAATGAGGCCGAGCGATTCAGATCCATGATCAGGCTTTCGTAGAGTGGACAGTCCTATAAATTAGCCAATATAGTCCTATACACCTCGAGGGATGATGGTAAATTTTGAGTGGCCCTGAAAATGACTAGTTTATTGAACAGAAAAAATCGTTCGGCTTGTATCTGGATCTAGTTTCGTTAAATTTGAGTACATTTTATTTTATTGAGAATTCTACCTAAGTCGCTTGACTTGGTCTCAGAGAGACGACTCCAAAAATGACAAAAAAAATAATAAAAAATAAAATTTGGAGCGGGCAAATATTTTGGGGGAGGGCGGTGAGGCTAAACAGGAAGTTTTTTTTAACCAGCCTTAGGTAGAATTCTCAATAAAATAAAATGTACATTAAGTCGCTGGATTTCAGTCTCGGAGAGTCGACTCCAAAACTGAGCGGAAAAAATAAAATTTAGCACAGGCAAATATTTCAGGGTGGGTGGTGATGCTAAACAGGAAACATTTTTTTAACCAGACTAACAGTTTCATCGTCTTACCTGTTGTTGGGTGGATTGACAACCCAGTGATCTGCCCGAATGTTGTTCAAACCAACCAGAACATTTCTTAGCACCACTGGAGTGAGGCATAGTAATCGGAAGTCACCATTGTTAGTGAGACACATATGGTTGTCTGAAAGTTGAAACAAAAGATGCACATCAAATTGAAGTAGTTAACAACAACCCACACAAAAAAACAGCTGTTATTTTCAGCGCCCCCCCTCCCAACAAGTTTTTCATCACCGCGTGAGCGTTCAGGGGAGGTGGAAGTGAACATGGCAAATTATTCATTATATGAATTATCAGAAAGATCGCATATCGTAGTACCATGCAGGTACAGTAATATTCGCTGCCATTTCCTTACAAACAAATAAAAATTACCTGTATTAGATGGAGCCGTCACTGCCTGAGTTGCAGGTTTATCTTGGCAGCAAAGACACTCCTTATCTCGCCCCAAGTGTTCTGTGGAACAGTGGCCACATTGACACCAATCCAGTCTCGCTATTCGGCCCACTTCCTCTTCCTCGCTACTTCCTTCCTCATCGCTCTCGCTCTCTCCTGACGATGAACTGCCGTCAATGTCATCGTGTTGTCGCCGGGGCTCGAACTGATAGGCTTGTAAACCATTCCTGTTCTCCCTTACATCAGTAATGAACGATTCATCTGAACTGGAACTTTCTCCGCCACCTGATCTTTCACCTTCCACTTCCACTTGGTCCGCCATTTTTCTTCGTCTTTTTTCCCCTCCACACAAAAGAGCGTAGGAGCCAGTTGACGTCACAACATTCGGCCGACTTCACCAAGATGGCGGCACGCATGAACTACAGCAATGCGATATTTAATTGCGGATTTATCGGGTTGAAAAAAATCGCAAAAAATAATTGTTATGCTTTTTGGACACTGGGGACATTACTCTTCCGTATGGAATATGCTTTGACCATATGTTTTCTATTCCTTTAAATAGCACAGGTTATTTTGATCAGCCCATTTTTCCACTACTTGGCCTTTTTCGTCTGCCTTGGTGCAATTGTCGTCCCAAATGGGGTTATGACTGTTGTAATCACCACATATGATAATAGGGGAGTTAAATTTCTTTGTGATGTTGTCCAGTTCTTTTGTGGAGATTTTCTTTAGACTTCCTGGGGCATATAAATTAATGATGTTAATAGGTTTGTTATTGAAGAAGACCTGGATAGCGTGCCATTCGAGATCGTCACTGGTAGGACTTTTATCTAGTTCGATGTGAATCAGATCATCTTTTATTAATATCAGGTTTCCCCCTAGTGCACCTGTAAGTCTGTCTGATCTATACGGCTTATATCCGTTTATTGTAAATTTATTTTTTCCTGGCTGATGTACGTGTCTCTAACTGGTCTAAATTCTCGCAGCAGGGACCCGGATGTTGTCAGACTGAGTGATTTGCACTTGCAATTTCGTCTCTGTTATTTTGAGTATTTCTGGGGTTTAAAGCTAGTATTATTCCAGATTTCGTGTGTAGTATTTTTCGTGAACGTTTTTGGCATTTGTGCATGGTGAAACTTTGAGTTGATTCGTCAGATTTTCGCTGTTCGCGGCGGTTTTATTTGTTTGTCTTGGTCAGTCTGGCTGGGATGACCTAGATCACCATTTTCCTGGTGTAGATAGAGGGCGCTATATTGAATATTACATTGTCATACGGGGCTTTTGGGTCTTCGAAAGCACTGTGTTCATATATAGCGCGGGCTCTTGTAAAACTGTTTTCAACTGTTATTATCTTTTTTATTGCTCGAATTAATCTTTCCTAGAGCTACATAGGTGGAGTTTTGCTTTGTTTGTTTTTGTCTTGGTCAGCTCGGCTGGCTTGACTTTAACGTGGATCACCATTTTCCTTGTGTGGATAGATGGCGCTGTGTTGATTGTATCATTGTCATACGGGGCTTTTGAGTCTTCGAAGACACTGTGCAATATATAGCTCATGCAACTGTAAACGGTTTACAACTGTTATTATTTTTTTATTTGTTTATTTGGTTGTTCGAATTAACCTTTTCTGAAGCTCCCTGTGTGGGAGTTTTTTTGTGCGGCTCCCTAGATGAGAGTCTATAATTATTTGTTAGTACTATGGCAAACAAACTGTTGGAGAGGTCACTTTATTGTATCAATGAATGACATCCCATTTGATATTTTAAAAATATTCACTGAATATCGTAGAAGCCGAGACAGGGATCTTATACAGAATTGATTGTGGGACTGCAGGGTAATCGAGACCGACGGACGCCGAAAGCCCTTGAATAAGCAGGGCTCATACCGCTCGCGGTCCTGTACACACGGTGCCAGTGTTACTGGGGAGAATACGGCAAATGCAGATTTATGCTAAACACGAGACACTGGACAGGCAGTTCCTAGTATAAGAATGAGTTCAAATAAGTTACTAACATGAAATATGGTTCAATATATCAGAAATATTTACGGCGTATTATTGTATCAATGAATGAATATATGTTTGTTTTGTGTTAGCCTAATATTTACTGAATATCGTAGAAGCAGAGACAGGGATCTGCTCAAGAGAGAAGTGTTCATCAGTTCAGCTATATAGCAACTGTTCAATAACTTATGTTACCATTGTTAGCTAACCTAACAACAAATAACTGGAGCTGCTGTGTCTCTAACTGGTCTAGATTCTCCCAGTCACAAGCGTCTGGTCCGTCATTCAAAATTCAGCCGTCGTCATTTTGAGTCGAGTACAAAAAGTTCAGGAGGGCACTGTGTAGAAAAAGAAGCGCCAATCTTCGTTTTCCTCACACTTTATGTCGGGGAAACATTTCATATTTCAGGAAGGGACCTGGATGTAGCTAGCTAAATAATATATAGCCCTCACGAGTATGAGGGCTATAGGTCGGCCCCAGTAATCTCCAGCGAGGGTTTTAGATAATTTTATTACGAATCACCCACCTCTGAAACTGCCGTACATCTAATCTCTATCCCCTCCTGCGCGCGATTTTAAAATCTTGCGCACTATTGTGAAATGGTAACGAATATATCGCCGTTTCAATTTTCCAGTCGAAAACTTCAACTCTCTACGCGCCATGTTGGTGACGTCACGGTCGCCGTTTGCAATTGAACATGGCGCGTGTAAAGTGGAAGCTGTCGACTGGAAAATTCAGACGGCGATATATACGTTACTATTTCACAATAGTGCGCAAAATTTTAAAATAGTGCGCAGGAGGGGATAGAGATTAGATGTACGGCAGTTTCAGAGGTGGGTGATTCGTAATAAAATTATCCAAAACCCTTGCTGGAGGTGACTGGGGCCGACCTATAGCCCTCATACTCGTGAGGGCTATATATTATTTAGCTAGGATGTAGCCAGATCGAGTGATTTGCACTTGCAATTTCGTCTCTGTTGTTTTGAGTATTTCTGGGGTTTAAAGCTAGTATTATTACAGATTTCTTGTGTAGTATTTTTCGTGAACGTTTTTGGCATTGTGCATGGTGAAATTTTGAGTTGATTCGTAAGATTTTCGCTGTCCGCGGCGGTTTTATTTGTTTGTCTTGGTCAACCTGGCTGGGATGACCTAGATCACCATTTTCTAGGTGTAGAGAGAGGGCGCTGTATTGAATATTACATTGTCATACACGGCTTTTGGGTCTTCGAAGGTCCTGTGTTAGCGCGGGCTCTTGTAAAACTGTTTTCAACTGCTATTATCGTTATGTTTGTTCGAATTAATCTTTCCTAGGGCTACATAGGTGGGAGTTTTTTTTTTTTTTTTTTTTTATTTTGGTCGGCCCGGCTGGCTTGACGTAGATCACCATTTCTTTGTGTGGATATATGGCGCTGTGTTAATTATGACATTGTCATACGGGGCGTGTTGTTCTTCGAAGATACTGTGTTAATATATAGAGCGGAGAGAGAGAATTAAGGTTTAATGTCGCGTTCAGCAATATTTCTGCTATATGTAATTTTTTACTATAAAAGTGCAGTAAGTTACTACTTTCTTTCACAGTAACCGTCTTACTGCAAGACATAATTACAGTATAATGCTGTGATACAAGCAGTAGTTTAATGTATTACATTGTATACAGTAAGTTACTGCATATATTTTTTTAAAATACAGTATTTATTGGCATGAAAATAAAATACAGTATACTTAACACATTTGCTACAAAATTGGCATAATTTATTGCTTTATTTTACTTTACTGCAGAATATAATTCACAGCATACAAAAGAATATTTTGTACGAAGAAAATTTAAATAATTCGCCGTATACTGTTTCATATATAGCACGTTCATGCATCTTTAAAAGAAATACATTTTGTATTGCTTTGATTGTGAAATACAAGTACAGAATATACTACTGCTTTGTTTGTTTCTGGGGTAAGGATGCATGGTCAACTTTGAGGCTCAATAACAACATGCGTCGATGTGAACTCGCAGACATTCAAAATATCTATTATAGTATACGAATTATACTGATCGCCACGTTTTTTTTTCACAGAAAGTTTGCAAAATTCAATGTTACGGAAACGCCGTAATTTTGAAGAAAAAATTCAAAACATCACATTCTTGGTAGGCCTACCCTCCCAGAGTTCCCAGTTTTTACTTTCTCATCATTCCCTATGCAAAAAGGCTCAAAAATGACCCCAATATGATTAGTTACAAAGTCGCAAAGTTTCGGCTCTCTATAGTTCTCTTCATTTCGTAGCACGAGGGAATCCCCCAAGGCCACATATGGTTAAGCCTACCTGGCCTGGGGAGAGGCGGATCCCGTTCGGTCTTCGCCACCTTCTCCCATTCCCAAGTTAATTCTTATCATACGCGCCTAGAAACGGAGTTTGAGTAACACTAATTATTCTCTATTATATTTATAAGTTTTTGAGAGAAAGAAGAAAAAAAATCGGTCGGGCCCGAAAATAGGCAGAAATATGGCTTCCGGGAAGGTAAAGCCTTTGGCGGCCATTATTTTGAAGTAAACTGTACAAGGGTTAATAATGCAACGATAATAACTGTCACAATGTAATACGAGTGGGCGAAGATATATTCAAAATTTCATTTAGAACTTCGACGAATTGAACTATCACTGCAATATATATAAAAAATTGCGATCAAATCACTCGAATCCTGTATATAACTGTTTTCAAACATCAGTTCGTGGATCTCTATTTGAAGAAACCCTCCATTATTCCACCTCTTGGCATTCGTATGAAACCACATATTGTAGCAGCTGGTATTAAGCTTAGTCAAATTTTACCTAACAAGCTCTTGCCAATTCCACCATGGCAGTTAGCTCAACCAGAAGTAGATATTTCTCTAACGAAATATAAAAACGCAGACACGAGCCAGCTCTTGTATACACAAGAATTTGGTCTACTGAGAGAGAAATACAGCTCGCATCAGGCTATTTATACAGATGGTTCTAAAGATGGTGAGAGCGTAGCATGTGCTACTATCTTTAGTTCCAAAACTAAAACCTGTCGACTACCAGGTAAAAGTTCGATATTCACTGCCGAAGCAAAAGCTATATTGTTGGCTTTAGAAGGTATTGGGTCCGCTAAAAGGGAAAAAATATGTCGTATTCTCAAATGCACTGTCATGCCTCCAAGCGATTAAAAGTGAAACTTCGACTTCATCCCACTAACTTGAGTATTCTACAACTACGTGACTGTAGAATTGATCAACAGATTGATATTGTGTTTTGCTGGTTGCCTAGTCACGTTGGCATCAACGGTAATACTGAGGCTGATAGGATGGCTAAGGCAGCCCTAGATGATGAGGTTGATCCTGTTGGAATTCTATATAGCGATTTCAGACCCTCTATCTGTACTTACGTGAGACGGCTGTTTCAATCTTTATGAGATGCTGTGAATAATAACAAACTTCATGAGTTCAAAGAAAACGGTAGGCTATACTCATCTGAACAGCCAGAAACGTTTCGATCAAAGCATTATCAGGCGATGTAGAATCAGCCATACACGATTAACTCACGAACATTTACTTAAAAAAGAGGCAGTCCCAATGCCATGAAGATCTCACTGTGAAACATAGATTTTAAGATTATAGCAGATGTTTTTTTATCGAGCAACTACTTTGGAAGATCTTTTTAGTCGGGTGAGGGAGGATTGCATCTTGGGTTATTTGAGAGAAATCGGTTTGTTGCACAAGTTGTAATGTGTGTATGTTTTAATGCATTGGATTACTAAGTTATTGATTTGAGTACTTAGAATTTTGTTTGATCGTCGCTATATAGCAGAAATATTGCTGAACGCGAGATTAAACCTTAATTCTCTCTCTCTCTCTATCCCATTTTCGGTACACTGTTGGCCAGGAGGTATTTGACCGACACTACTGGGACTCCATTATCCAAAGCTGATAGAATATTGAAACTTACTCCTCCACGCGAATTTTCCATCACATGAACTACTCTCACAGAGATATCCCGACTTGCACCAGGACAAAAGGATTAAGAGAGACCGTGTATTGGGACATGGTTCTCTCAAGAGTAACTCTCTGTCCAAGTGTACTCCCGGGACAGAGTGTATCTCTCTGTCCAAGTGTACTTCCGGGACAGAGAGTATCTCTCTGTCCAAGTGTGGGACAGAGAGTATCTCTCTGTCCAAGTGTACTCCCGGGACAGGGAGTATCTCTCTGTTCAAGTGTACTCCCGGGACAGGGAGTATCTCTCTGTCCAAGTGTACTTCCGGGACAGAGAGTATCTCTCTGTCCAAGTGTACTCCCGGGACAGGGAGTAGCTCTCTGTTCAAGTGTACTTCCGGGACAGGGAGTATCTCTCTGTTCAAGTGTACTTCCGGGACAGAGAGTATCTCTCTGTTCAAGTGTACTTCCGGGACAGAGAGTATCTCTCTGTCCAAGTGTACTCCCGGGACAGGGAGTATCTCTCTGTTCAAGTGTACTTCCGGGACAGAGAGTATCTCTCTGTTCAAGTGTACTTCCGGGACAGGGAGTATCTCTCTGTTCAAGTGTACTTCCGGGACAGAGAGTATCTGTCTGTCCAAGTGTACTCCCGGGACAGGGAGTATCTCTCTGTTCAAGTGTAATCTCGGGACAGAGACTATCTCTCTGTCCAAGTTATACTCCCGGGACAGAGAGTATCCCGGGACAGAGAGTATCTCTGTGTTCAAGTGTACTCTCGGGACAGTATCTCTCTGTTCAAGTGTACTCCCGTGACAGCGATTATCTCCCTGGTCAGAAAAACAGACTCCGGTTTTACATATGCGATGGAGGTAACTACTCGGATGAGAATTTGGCAGTATGACGTCGTAAACTCGGTACTTTCATATGGATTAGTTCCGGAGGGTATTATTCAACGGGGGTATATTCTGTGTGAATATATTTTTTGTTTTTCGCTACCAATTGTGCATTAAATAAGGTCATGTCAGCGTTAAGGAACTGCTAATAATCTTAACAAGTGTAATCTTAAAGGTCAACCCAAACGCTCTGAGGTCAAAAATATAAAAAAATAGTCCTTTCGATTCTGAAAATAATGATATTTTTTTCATAATTTTGTGCAGTCTGGTTGGCGAGATATTGCCGTTTGAAAGGTGAAAAATGGTTTAATTTCCAAATGATATTTGGAACACCTAACACCTAACTTTGTACCCCGATTCGGTTGTTGACTTCAATATATGTCACTTGAATAGAAGGCAACGTAATATCCCACAATTCACAGTGTCGAGAAAACTGGGGCAAAAACGATCGTATACGACTCCGTCGAAGAAAAAAGACACGGGAGGCCGATCAGACTAATAACAAAACGGGCATCAACACAACACCGAAATGGGCCCACATGCACTAAAGCAGTGGAAGCAGATGACGGGTTGCTCAACCATACCCTAGAAAATCAGACACAATGGAAAATAAATTCATGTGCGTTTCGTGTTAGAATTAAATGAGAATTTTCACCGTATTTTCAAATCAATTTCGGTGTGGAAATTTTATATTTTTGCGCTTGTACGGTGCAGTAGGTTACAAACGTCTGGTCCGTCATTCATAATAAAGCCGTCGCCCATCAAAGAATATCCGCGTCCATAATCCAAATACCTATTCCATATTCCATATAACAGCATTAGCACCAAAAACAAAAAAAGACAATCATAGTATACATAAATATAGGCTAGTTTCCTGCAAGAGAGAAGCGGTTAACAGTTTTCAATGATGCCAGTGTGGAGGTTAAGAATGTCCGCTGGCTACGAGTGTCTGGGCCCTATCATCTAACCCAGCTACACTGTAAAAAGAATTTGTTTTGAAACACAACTTCATGGTTTAATAAACTCAGGTTTCGGTATTTCACTGCCGCCTGGTTTTAAAACTCGTGTGTTTCGAAACACCGATGTTTCCAACAACTTTTCACAAGCGACTCCTTCTGGGATTTTGAAACACTATGGTTGGATTTGAAGACCGACGTGTTTCAAACGTGTTTCCCCGGAAACTAATCAGAGTGTGTCGAAACACCACCAAATAAAATTCAGTTTTTCAAGAAACTGAAGCGTGCCGGTGTGCTGCTGTGCTGCAATAGAGTGTCCTGGTGACCAGTGTCCTATTTCCTATCTTTATTGTAGGCGAACAGTGTCCCTCCATATTTGCGCGAATGGCAGGTGTCCTACCTGGGTTAAAAGACACGACCCGGACACTCTATGCTTACGGACACTCTTAGCCCCCACACGGTCACAGGTACCCAGCAAACTTGATAAACGGTGGAACCTGGGTGGGGGGGCCATTATGGCCCCCCTACCAAACTTTCTGCGCTATATCCGGAACGACAGAAAATGGAGAGCTGAAACGCCGTGACTTTATCGTTTATCATATTGGGGTCATTTTGAGCCTATTTGCATAACCCCCCGAGCAGAGGATCATGGGTAAATCCAAGATGGCGGCCACATGGGGTAGCAGAAAAGTGTTGGTTTTGTCATATTTCTTTAAAATTTCTGCTTTTTCGCGATGAAAAGTGGACAAAAACTATTTTATTTCACATCACATTGATATTTACTAATTTATCATGCAATATTTGAAGAGAAATTGCAAAAATAAAAAATTCAGAAAATCGACCCAAAAGTGCCGTTTTTGAAGATGACGTCACTCTGACGTCATCAAAGCGGCCACCTTGGATTTTTTCACATTTTCTGGTAGAGCTTGACCCAAGGGTATAGTGTGATAAGTTTCAGCTCCCTAGCTGAAGGGGTAAGAAAAATAATTACGGGGGGGGCATTTCGGCCCCCCCCCCAGGCCGGGACAGGTCCCAAAAAGCCCAGGCCAGATAGGGTTAAGACCAGGAGGTAAATAATATACGGTGCAATGAATCGGTCGAGTTTTTTATATTTTCTGGCTGTTAAAAAATTACACACGTTTCCTAGGAGACATCGTGGCTATAGTTGCTACAGATTGGTTATTTTTATGCCTCCGTAGGTCGGAACAAAAGGGTTAGCGCTCCCATCTCCATGGTGAAGAAAGTAAATTATTGTTAACGACGTAGAAAACAGAAAACGCCCATGTTCAGTAGTTCAGGATATATTCGATCAAAAAAAACAATCTCTAACAACTAAAAATATGTAACAAGTTTTCAGCCGCCGTCTGGTTGTGATTATTTTCAGAAAACAATTCTTTTTGATTAGGTACGCATTAAATATCATCGAGTGCACCAAACATTAACAGCATTGAACACGTTGATCATATAAGGGAGATTGAGACCAAAGAGCACCACAGGCGCGGCGGAAGCAATTCAACATTGAGGGTGCCAAATCGGGGATGGGACCGAAAGGGAAATTTTGAAAATTTAGCCTCCATTTTACGCACTCTGGCGCATGTTCAGGGAAGATCTTAGGCTGAGAAAATGTTCGCAATTTCCGCCTTACTAACTCTAAAAAGCAAGGTTTTCAAAACCTCATTTTCTGCTCTCCAACCACCATTTTTGGGGTACGGAAACACCGATACCAGAGTTTCAGAAAATTTGTTTTAAAACCCCGCAATGTGTGTTTGAAAACACGTCGTGTTGTTCGAGGCACAGAAACATCGATACAAAAGTTTCAAACACTGGTGTTTTGAAACCCCATAACGCGGATGTGGGCGTTTATTCACCCATTCCCAAGTTTGATCTATCAAAAATGATATACTGGTACTGTAATGCCCTAACTACCCCAAGAAATTAGCACAACCGGATAATCTTCGACGAAATGATACCCGTAATTAATTGTTTAATTTACCGTAGTTATTTTGTTGAAATTCTCAATCTAGTCTCCTGGAAGTCAGGTTTTTCGAAATACGCCTTACGGCATTTCAAGATAAGAGATAAATCTGTGGCCTTATTCAAAGTGCACCTAAAAGGGTTGTCGGGGCCCTATCTGCCCTGTAGGATGGGGATGTTGTGCTAAAGTACCCGATGCACAGTGTTTCAGATAATCCCCACTATCATCCAAAGATCATTGAGAAACGTGTCTTCAGTGGTTTATTTAATGGAAGACTTACTTGAAGTTTTCAATAAAACTACCTACACTAAGTAAGGATTGCATTACCCTGTTATAGATAGCCATGTTTGGCATAACATCCAGAAAGCGATTTTCTTTTGAAAATCTATCATTCTTTCTGACTACCGGTGCATGCTGTTACGCTTGTTCGGCGTGTCATGTGTGTTATTCACATAGTACTCCTATCACATTTTGAACTACCTCATTTTTTTGTATCTCAAACTACAAAATTGCATGCTATCCTGCTGTAAGTCCTGTTTTCGAAAACCGGGTTGCAAGTGGGCTGCAACGGGGAGTGAGGTTTGGAAAACCCATGATGTGGGTTCTCAAAAACCGAGACCTCTGTTTCTCAAAAAAACACTATCCGTTGCAACCCAGTTCCAACCACTTTTAGTGTTTCGAAAAACATTCTTTTTACAGTGTAGGACATTTTTCTCCACAATGGGGACAAGTGTCCGTCCTTGGTTGCAGTAGGAAAGGATATGAAACGGGACACTTATCGCCATGACTTTCTTATCCATCACACCGCCAAGACATTATGATGTTCCAAAAATATCAAATCCGTATCGCTGGTCAGTATTCTTAATCCATACGATATTCATTGTAAAGTCGTCATCTAGACAATGATGCATTTCAGTCACGCTTTGATTGCGCGTGTTCATATGCGCACCATGAGAATCTTGAAGTACATGGGATCATACGGACAGGGTTAAGCGAAATTAGACACAATTTGCGAAACATATAACGCCATATATCTTGCACGCTACGCTCGTATTTTGCTATCAGCATACCATATGTATCGCCAAATTTGAGAAACTTGAAGCGGGGGCGCTTAGTAGTATAGCCCTGTTTTATAAGTTTCTGCAACAATGCTTTGTGGCGTTGATTACAATCATCATATTTGACACAGGATCTAGCAAATGCTACTAGGCGAGACATGTATACGCCATATGCGGGCCCCTCTGGAATATTACTGTCAAAAAAGGAATAGTTTACGAGGAACGGGCTTTGAATTGATCGGCTTTTGAAAGCGCCTGCATATAGTCATAAGAGAAGATATATAGGTCAGCCAACAGGGGTGCACAATTAGTACACATTGGAATACCTATATGCTGTTGAAATATTGTGTTGCCAAATTTCACATAGATATTTTTAATGAGCAATTCAAGCGACTCTATAACCAAAGAAACGTCCCATGGCTGATATATCTTGTATGTGGCAGCGCTAAAGAATGCGTTATGGCTTCTGACATTAATATATATATCTACGATCAGTTTTCTTGAACACATATACTATTAATGAACTCAGACGGTCAATAAGGTCCTAATAAGGGATTGTAACATAGAGAGTCGAAATTCCCCATGCGAATATATGTCTGTAAGGTATGTGATCTTAAGCATCAAGTTCTTCCGTAAGACATTTTGAGTTTTTCAATAGCCACATACATTCAACGGCAGAGCTTTTAGAAATAGCGGCGCAATACCTTTCCCAAAATGCTTCGCGTCAACAGGGTTGAAAGAAGGTTTGGAATCCAGTATACGTTTGATATGTCGTTATGATTGGTTGGAAGATATACTCTTCCTCTGAGAAACGTTTTGTGGTTGTTAAATAAATCTTCCAGAGTAAATGCAGTTTGGGAGTAAGTAGACGTATTTGATGCTTACACACACTTATTTAACCAGCATCTGGAAACACTAATATTTGGATCTTTGTCTGCTGGACAATGGCGAATTTACTCTGGAGATTTGCTAGAACTTCTTGCGAATTTAGGTTTCTCAGTATCTGTGTTGCTTGAGGAAGGGTACTTCTGTTAGGGAGCGTGTCATAAGTTTTGACGTTCAAACTAAAAGAATGCGTCAGAAAATGAACAGGTACTCGTTCTTTTTCTCTCAGCAAAAGAACGTTCAACAGTCAGAAAATGAACACTACCCCGTCAGAAAAATGAACTTCAGAAAAAGAACATTCTTTTTTGAACGTTCAAATTAGTATGGCCTATTGATAGCGGCCAGAATTCGCTGAAGGGCTCACATTACGGCTATCGTGTCGACTCCTATTACAACGAAAAAAACAAAACAAAAACAGAACACTCGAAAAGGCAGCACATTTAAGACTTAACTGTATTTATTTTGCACTAGCTGTCGTAGGTATATAACCCACTTTCTCTGAAGAAGTACTTTCGTTCTTTCAAAGCAATTATGGCAAAGATTTGACGTTTATCTACAGCAAATTCGATAAATGTATTTAATATAATAAAAGTGGATCTTTCGTACATATTCTGGGGAATTATTTACCGGGAATTATAGAACGAGCGACAAAAATGAACTAACGCGCGTGTATTATTTTTTGGAAGAAAACGAGGTGAACTATATAATATTAAACTTCGACAAAGAAATATCACCATACTGAGCTGGTGTTATTAAAAGTCGGATGTGACCAAATATTGTAAAGAATGATACAATAATCGGGTGAACAATTTGGTGAATTAAGCTCCTTAAAATGTTCGTAATTGGAAGAAATTTGATAGACGAATAAGGACTTCGTTATGATATCAAACCACACATTATTATATTACGTATTTGTAAGACATTTATATAACAAATTTGATAGATGGCATTAGACGGATGTTGATCGCGATTGTTAACCTATTTGTCAACCGTATATGCTAAACCACTAGGTGTCCCCTATTGTCCTGTCCGACCTGCTCTGTATTAATCGTGCGTGACGCACGTGCCGTCTGCCCAGGAGGCCCAGAAAGGGTGAGAGCTCAAAGTCGGTTGCCGTTCCCGGGTATATCAAGTTGTAAGGTGTGTGCGCCTTCATTGCATCAGATTTCTTCACCGCTACTAATTTTTGTCGTATGGAAAAATAGTGATATTCTTCAGGTCCGGATGGCTTTTATGCACACCAAATGACCACCGGGATTTTCCTGGCAGGCCGTAACTGACACTGTCAACATTTGAAACCTCGGCATAACATTGTCGTTTCAATTTAATGTATTACACATCTTGCGGTGTTCTGAATGCTATTCGTTATATTTATTATTTGGTGTCAAAAATGAGCCATCTCGGAAAGTCCCTTGAACAGAGGTGTACACTCTAAAAATGCAAATGTTATATTTAACATCTAGAGGGTTGGAGGAGGGAAAACATTTAGAAAGTGTTGTTTCACCACTTTTAAGTGTTGGATGTAGCAGCTTAAAATGTTGCATTTAACACTTAAAAGTGGTGAATACTTTCTAAATGTTTTCCCTCCTCCAGCCCTCTAGATGTTAAATCTTACATAGGCGTTTTGAGAGTGTACATGTAATGTTGATTTGCTTGAAAGCTCTGAAGAATCACATGATTGATAAGAAATCTGGACTATACAGTCTACATTTCTCAAGCATTATTTGTTTGTGCATTAAAACATGAAGATCACAAACATATAGCATGTTCGAGAAAGATGCCGTATATTTATTATTATTATCATCATTAAAGTCCACTTTATATGAAACAAACTTGAAATGATTGAGGTGTTCACATCGCACGGCGTAATAGTATAACCCCTCGGAGCCCCTTACTTTCCAAGTCTTGACAGGCTCTCCTTTGATATTTAAATTGTCAATGGCTACATTGTTTGAGTCCTGACTCCTCTCATCAGTGTAACTATCTGTGTTCACATTTACCTGGAGGTGTGGGACATTCTCGCAAATGAAGTGTTTGGTTTATTTTTAGCATGTCCAGCTGTGAGCATATTTGTTTTAATAGTCTTGCCACTCTTCACAGCTTGTCCTTCAGAGAAAACTACATCAAATGGAAGAATCCAAAGTCAAGATAGGGGTGTGCGGGATGGTTAGGTTACTAGCAGAGAGAATTACACTGCAGTACTCCCCACTGTTAAATCAAGATAGAAGGGTCCAATACTATAGGCCACAGAGGGAATCTGGACTGCATGAAATTCAAACAGGAGATTCCACGTAAGAGTCACGTGCAGCATGCAAGTTTCACCCAGACTAGAAATGACACTTATTCATATGCAAATGAGATCGTGTGTAACAACATAGAACTGACTGCCTGGGGAATACCTTGCCCCTTCTGAAGCCCAGATTCAGCTCTGTGTGGGGATGCGCCATTCACCAGCAAGAGGCAATTGAAGGGGTTTCAAAATATCGTTGCAGTATTATGGGTTTTTGTGTTAATTAATGTGTGGCCCCTGTTCGTCCCGTATATAATTTTCACAACACCCTCATTCAAACTTGTTCTATCTTGGTTTTGAAGGCTTTTACCGGAAGAAAAGGAATGGAATATCCTATGTAGCATTGTGATCGTTTCACGAGCGCTGAATTGAACGGTCGACAACAGCATTTTTATCGAACCGGTCGGTATCAACGGCGGATTTTGAATAGCCAGCGAAAATGACTTGAAACAAAAAAGCCAACACACGTATTTTCTTATATAAACAAAGATTAATTAACAGTTCTCTATTTTACAACATTCAACGATTTCAGATAATTTAAGATAATAATATCTCCAGGTGGCGACAAAACACTGAAGCCGTGACGGAGACAAGTAGGCCCCTAACAGAGAACAATTCTATCATTGTCCTTCCATATATCATCCGTTTATTAAACAAAATCGGAGACATCGGACACACCACTCTAGGTTTTACAGAATGCACTGAATACATGTATATAAACAATGCAAAGCACATGGTAAGTTACAATAAATGCTATAGCAGAGAAAGGACGCGCTGCGGGAAAGTAGATTTGACCCGGCGCATTTTATAATAGTAACATCGCAAGGCAGGTTTCTGTGTGTTATTCATTTCTGCTCGCGAAAATGAACATGCGAAAACGAACGTGCAAAAATAAACGTCAGAGTGCATTCAAAAATGAACGTTCTAGTGTTCATTTTCTGACGCTGCTCTGTAAAATGAACGACCTGACGCATGCGGAAATGAACGACCCCCTGTTCAAAAATGAACACGTTCGCGTCAAAACTTTTGACACGCTCCCTTAGTGTGGCAGATTGTTTCAACGACCTTGCACTTGGTGAGGTCCAGCCAATCAGCCAGTACTGTAGATTCAACTTTGTGGCGGATTGTTTCAACGACTCTGCAATTGGTGAGGTCCAGCCAATCAGCCAGTACTGTAGGTTCAATTTTTTCCGCTTAGACCAATCAATAACGTAATGTTCCGATGCAGACAGGACGATCTTCTGGTCGGTCTTCAGATTTATTCTTCCACGCTCTCTATGTTTAGGTCCCTCGTAGATAACCCAGTAAAGGATCACTTTATGTTCAGTATGTTGCGGGGGAGATGACACAAGTGTTGTAACTAACTTGTGTATTTCACAAAGTCAAATATTTTAAAAAGAATTAAAGCATATGTAACACTGACCATTCCTTTCAAGGATGATTAACTGCCAATCAATGACACCCAGAAGTTGACTTCTTTCCTCCATCATGCATCTAGTCCTTCCAAGTTAGACGGTCACTGGTTAGCTGACGGGCATCGTTATTGTTGGTATCGCATCTTTTCGTGTCAGTGATTGTCGTTTTTTCACTTCGGATTCTCGCAATTCTATCGACGACCAGCGAAAACAAATGATAAATGCATAGTTCATACAATATTGATGAAACAGAAAGATCTGGCAAAGAATTTCTCCAAATCCGTATTCACAGTATTATGCATATTGCCCTTGTCTTAGAACACACACTCTTGACACGGAAGCAAGCGCATATTCAATGTAGATATGTTAATATTAATCGATGTATTTGTTGTTGATAGCAAACGAAATCCTTGTCAAGAGGTCCACGTTAAGGGATCAATAATATATTCCTTTTACTGATAGCTCCAATGGAATATATATAACCTACTCCAAACGGTTATCAAAATGAAGCCGTCTCCATGTTACTGACTTAAAACTTGACGGAAAACGTGCCAGCAATATTAATATTTTAGATGATCATTATTCAGCAAACCATACCCGGCTGACGCGTACTCCTGTTTGATGCGTACAGAAAAGTAGAATCTGGGCAAAATGTTCAACCATATACGACATACTCGATAAAGACATACAGACTATTAGACTATTAAATGAATTAGCTATTCTCCATAAAATCTCCTGTTCATACTTTAATAAAATGCTGAGATTTGCTTTCTTTACATCATTGGCCTGGTAGCAATTACTACATAACGGAAAGGTCCAATGATTGCCTCAATAGTACGAACGGCTCTCATATATCGCACGCAAACTATTCAGACAGTGTTCGTTTAGCCATTTGGCGTACACGTCGGTAGCCTGTATTTTATTCACGTAGCATAACGGTTTATTTAAAATTACCATTCAAAAGCGATCGCAACTTCATCAGATAGCCTAATACTTTGTGTACCATCTTTCTATCAAAGACTTTGCTTTGGCCATCCACTCGACCTTCATAATTGTGCCATCCTCCTATACCAACGCGTGGCTCTATGGCGATACCGTTTTTGTCGTTTGTTGTTACATTTTGAATTGCTTATGCTCTTGCTGACTGGTTTAAGTTTGGAGCGACCTACAAATTTATCAAACCCCTCCACTATCCATTGGTTGTGACACCAAGATATTTTAGGATTGTTGTGACTTTATGTTCGCTCGTTCCCGTGGTCAAGAATAGCCATCGTTGCTCATCAAACCAAACTCTTTGCGCGATCTTCGGAACGACAAAAATGGAGAGTTGAAACTCCTTGACTTTACAGTGTATCATATTGGAGCCATTTTGAGCCTAATTGCATGACTCCCCGAACAGAGAATCATGGGTAAATTCAAGATGGCAACCACGTGGGGTATCAGAAAAGTCATATTTTCGCCATATTTCTTCAAAATTTCTGCTTTTCCGCGATGAAAAGTGGACAAAAACTATTTTATTTCACATGACATTAATATTTACTAATTTATCATGCAGTTTTTGCAGAGAAATTGCATAAATAAAATCTGACCAAAACATGCCGTTTTTCAAAATGAAGTCACTGTGTCGTCATCAAAGCGGCTATCTTGGATCTTTTTTACATTTTCTGGTAGAGCTTGACCCAACAGTGTGATGGGGTAAGTTTCAGCTCCCTAGCTCAAGGGGTAAAAAATGACTTGAGGGCCATTTCGGCCCCCCAGGCCAGGATACGTAACAAAAAGCCCGGGCCAGATAGGGTTAACAGACAGAATAATACAGATGTCACCGTAAGCCTCGGCAATTAGATATAGTACTTTGTTGGATACCTTTTTGCTTATCTCAAGTATACGCCTGTCTACGTTGTAGACAAATGTGACCGCGAGTCGTACGGAGTTTTAATGATTAGTGAAAAAATGTCGCTATTTTTATTTTCTATTCCTCTTTCTTCTAACCCTTCAATTTACGGTAGTTATACGAGAACACTTAGAGACAAGAGCTTGAAGTTTCTGTACATCCGACAGAATTTGCCTTCGATTGATTGCTTGTTTCACAACGATAACACTTGAGCTTCCTGTATCTGTGCAAACATTGTTGCAGAAACTTATAAAACAAGGCTACACCACCAAGAGCCGCCACTCAAAGTTTCTCAAATTTGGCGATACATATCGCATGCTGATAGCAAAATACGAGCGTAGCGTGCAAGATCTATGGCGTTACGTTTCGAAACTTGTGTCTAATTCCGCTTAACCCGGGGCTAGGGGCCGTATGAACCCATGTACTTCAAGATCCTCATGGTGCTCATATGAACAGCCACGATCAAAGCGTGACTGAGATGCATCATTCTTTAGATGACGACTTTACAACGAATATTATGGATTAAGAATACTGATCAGCCATACGGATTTGATATTTTTGAAACATCATGATGTCTCGTCGGCATCATTGAAAACTGTTGACCGCTTCTCTTTTGCAGGAAACAAGCCTATGTTCATGTATACTATGATTGTCCTTTTGAATTTGGTACTAATACTGTTATATGAAATAGGTCTTTGGATTATGGACGCGGATATTCTCCAATGAACGACGGCTGAATTATGAATGACGGACTAGACGCTTGTAACAATTCATGGGATGATCAAGTCACGTAAAAATGTTACCTGTACACAGAAAACCTATTGTTCTATGACAAATCTAATACCTTTAGTAGAACAAGGCTAGCCAGGAAATCTGCATGCATCGTTTAGCTTAAGCTGGTCTCCCACAGAACAAATGAAGCCCTGAGACTATGGGGAACCACGTTTAGCTCCACGAAGCAGGCGCGTTTGCTAATTCTGTTTTCCAGAAATAAGACGTCATTTAGTTTGGCTGATTTGATTACTGCCTAATCTTTCTTTCCTACGTATTCTGATTATCGGGAAACATCGCTGCCCGGGATGGTCTGTTTATTCGTGAGCGATCTGGAAAAAATGTAATTCAATAATCCAACGAACAGAAGCTGGCAACTGCGTGGAAGTCATTCCTGGAGCATTCCTCGATATGAAATAAAAGCCTATATAAATCATCCAAAGAATAATGGCTCAACTCAAGATGCCAGCCATGAGGAGTCATTGGAAATTTTGTGTTGTGGACAATTCGTGTCTAATTTAGGGAAATGGCTTCATCACTATATTCCATATTATTCAAAGAAAATAAGCGATTTAGGAAAAAATGTAATCAGTGTCTAGTTAGCTCGAGCTTATTGGTATAATCATGCGAAATATTGCTATAATGAGTAAGATACATAAAGCCATCGGGACAGATGGAATGAAGGAATGAGCGGCGGAGCTCTCTGTTCCGCTCATAATAGTTGTTCATCAGTCACTTTCCCACAGAATTATTCCCTCCCGATTCATGGAAGCGAATGTCGTGCAAATATTCAAAAGTGGCAACAAGTCAATGGTAGAGAACTGTACACCAATCTCAATCTTATTACTTATCAGCAAACTGTTCGAATAAATCGTCCGTCCATATCGTTATATGCATAAGCAAATTGGATCGATACGCAAGAGGTGGGAAAAGTTGACGTCTGCCTACTAACAAGCACCGGCTTAAGCGAAATTAGATACGCTAGATCGGTAGCTGTGATGACAGATCAGCTCAAACAACTCATCCGATGGCTAATGGATGAGCATCGTGGAAGTCTGATGGAGTAAACGCCTCAACATTGGGTAAAACTGGTAAATGCAAGAAAACTAACCTCGGCGGACGACGTCGTCGTCAAAGATTCATAAACAAAGTTCTACTCAAACCAAACTCATTGATTACGCTGATTTATCTATCTCCAGTGAAGAGGTTTAGAAGGCCAGGCATAAACTTCTAATTTGCAGTCTGAAAACGATATGGTTTTAATGGCTTAATTTTACAAGTGTCAACGTGTTTTATAGTTGGCAGCACCTTGTCTTGTAAGCTTTATTTCACCCTAGTTCCCCTATCCCGCAATAACGCGAACTTTTTAATGCCATTAGGGGTCACGTCTAATTAATCGAGACACTTTTTCGGTGTCTTCGAGATGAATCGAGAAATTTCTCGGCTGAAACCGGGAGGGCAGATCCTTGACCCCTGACATCTTCTCCTGGTTTGCTCCCGGTTCTATCTCGATCAAAATGCCCCGGTTTTCGAGATGGATACAAAATTGACCGGTAATCTCGAAGGGAGTCCCGGTTTCAATATGCCCGTGTTTTGTTGCTGTTAATTTGGTACATGTTTACTTCTCAGGCGATTAGTGTGTTGCGCGGGTGCCACATTTTGAGGGCGCTCGTCGCATACGTAAATCGCGGCCAAAATAGAATCCAGACAAAAGACTTCTTTAAAAGTTTTTCCCGTGTTATTCATCGTTTATTCGGTATATCTATGTTCAGACGTTTCCTGTTAAATAAAAATTATGAATATATAATTGAATGATCTTCTCTCACATCTATAATTTATTGTATGTCGGTATCCGTCTCGGAATAAATGACACATAACACTGAATAATAGTGGTATGGAAGCATACGTTAATTATTGTTCTATAAAGTGTTTTTTACCAGACTTGGATCATTTCAACTGAAAAATGAAAGCTGTGTTACTTGTTTAATCGAAGTAGTAACCTCGATGTGTGATGTGTTTTATAATTTGGTATTATTCATTGCAGATTTCATTTTACTGAGAATTACAGTCTTGTTCCAATAAGGAGATTATATCAACAAATTTGTTCATGACAAGCTCACCCGGATATGGTTAGCGGAAATACTGACAATCGGAACTAATCCACGCCACAGCCGGTCTGTGAAAATCCGTCGGCTTGAAACAACAGCGAGGTGAGAGGAGTTAATTTCTTTGAAAGAAAAAACCCGAAACAGCACTGTTGGCGGCGCTTGATAATAAACTCACATTCTATTATTTATTGCTGATTTCATGTGTCTAGGAAATTAATCAATAAACGATACCGCGTGGTGTTTGTTCGAAATCTTCGATCGAGCGTTTACGTTTATATTATTCTATGGTTTCCAGTGAATTACCAGCCGCTCCTGCGGTCTTCATATGCACTTTATTTATGACTACGGAGGACATCTCTGACGATAAAGATCCTCTTTTCTGATATACTTTCAAAGAAACATATGGAATTTTATTCTAAGACTTGCAGAATTTATTTCAGTTTGCAATTCCTCAACGTATCTCATATAGTGATTGGAATTCTATATAACTGAACCAGTTTGTACATTTGGTGCATTCAATTGGTGATGTTTCTTTCTTTCTATTCATGACGTGCAGAGCAATTGCGCTGTCAAAGCAAGTATGCGACTACAGATCTCTAGACGGGATAACAAAATAATATTAAATGGTTCATGTTCAGTTTAATTCATTATCCGTGTTTCAATGCATATATACTTGCCCAGATTAATCTCGCTGCCACAGAGTACATATATAAGGAACCTACGCCTTCCGAATGGTTCAAACTTTCATTTGACGGCATCTAGATTCCATTCTCGAAGCATGTGGACTTATTTCGAGGAGGATCGAGCTGGTCTTCTGCTTCGAGAGAAAACCGGGAGCAAACCGGGATAACAATCGATAGAGATAATCTGGAACCCTTCGAGACGAGATATTTATCGGTTTCACTCGCTTAGCGAGAAACCTTCTCGATCGATTGGACGTGATCCCTTAGAACAATAGATGATTTTATGTTACTGCGAGGTGTCATTTAAACCAGTGGGGTCGCATGTTAACATAAATCCTGAACATTTGTAATTGTTTTGTCATGCCCTATGCCAAATAAAAGAACA
>JAVTVY010054164.1:0-30515 GCA_036873755.1 Hanleya hanleyi
CACGACTATGTACCACACCGTATGGATCATCTCGTAACGGCAAATGCCTGGATAGTTCGCTGAAAACAGAGATGGAGATATATGGTACACGTTTCTTTAGATAGGTTTCGTCGAGTACTATATTAAAAAGCAAAAGGTAAATCTGTGTAAATAGATAATGCTAGTGTTGCGGATCTCCCTTACAAATCTACCTCTATCCTATTCAATACACATACAGGTACGTCATCAGACCAATGATAATTCTAGCCGATTCATACAGCTCATAGATGTCAAAAGATGCCGCTACGGGAGGGATGTTCGATGCCAAAATCCGCCATCGCACGTCATTCCCTGCCCTAATGTTGAAAATCAGTAACGGCAATATCGATTTTGCCAAATATGGCGAATTTACGGTTCGAGGTGATTCTTTTGTGATGATAATGATTTCATTATTCAGTTTCATGTCGACTTCCTGGTTCTTGATAAATTATGCTCCTTGAATAACGGATTTCGGTGTATTTTGATGCACACAGATGTGGTTTACAGAGTACCCTGATTTCTAGATTTGGGGAAGGATTCAGGTGGCACAGAGCATGCAACTTGTTTTTGGTGCACTGTCAACCACACAAATTATTAATTTAGGGTGGGGTTATTAGAGCCAGGTGAAAATTGGTGGACAGTAATGCGAATTGAATGCTCGCGAAATGGGGATGGACATCGGCTTGGTGTTCTCCAAAATGAGTGGGCCAAAATGATGAGATTTTTGCTCCAGTGTTGGGTCATCGATGATCACCGACTGAGATTCCAGATAAGCAAATCTGAAACTGCATCGATTTCTCCTTATTGCACTGCGTTTATGACATTCTAATAATATATTTTTTTTGTATAGTAAGAAGTAAAATAGTTAGCACACAGTTCAGTTATTCGAAATGTGCATAGTAATTTTCTAAACATCAGGTAGGAAATCGTCTTAAGAACCCAGAATTGCGATATTTCTACACAACGGTTTGATGACGGAACACAGGTGTTTTCGGTGGCATTTACTGGTTCCTATTAAGTGCAACATTAAAACGGTGGCGTGGAATCATGCCGGAATACTGACAAGAAATCATATAATCCCACATAAGAATATGCTTATTGAATATTTCTAACAACATCGCAAAAACTAAAAAGTGAACTCTGTGAAGATTTGTATTCCAGTTACCCTTTTATTGTAGCTGTTCGTGTGGACATTACGAATTACATGAACACACGACCCCAAGCCGTGGCTTAAGTGATATTAGATAAAAAATATTCAGGGCTATTACATCATCGCCCTCAAATATTTGTCATCTGATGGAAAACGATGAACTATGTGACCGTCAGATAAAAAAAGGCCCAAGCAGGGAATATTTTCCTCAGCAGTATGCCCAACCAACATTGTTGAAATATTTTCACGGGTTTACTTCTATAAACGACAAGACTTACCTTCTGGTTTGTCTTTCAGGTTAAGTATTGCCGATAAGGTAAGTGCCAAGGTCCATATGCAGATCAGAGAGAAGATAACGCGAGAAGAGGTAAGGTACAGATCTGAGATCAGCGGCTTCACGATGATGATGTATCGGGCGGCCGTGATAGCAACAATGTTGAAGGCGGAAGTGAACTGGAATCCATCTACCATCCACACTACTACTCTACAGACTGACCACTGACCTGCCACAATAACAAAAAATTGTATACATACATTAAGGTAATTTTCAGTTCGCTCAACCCTCACGTAATACATTAATGTATAAAGAGCACTAAATTAAATCATGCACACGACGCTTTGATATTTAAGAAATCCACCTAATGCACTAGCCACGATGAAAGTTGAATGATTACCATATTTTCTCAGCACCATGCCTATGTTCCCGGTGTTGGCAGAAAAATCTAGTGTAGATGAGAATTTGTTCTCCGCCACCTGACCAAAGTTTGTTACTCCACTAACAACAATCTCTTATTCTGACTGGATGCAACCCGTTCGGCGGCAGGCCATTCAACTTACATTAGCGCCGTCAGTGAAGACCTGGTTCTGAGGTTCACAAACATGCTTTTTTAGCTGGGTCAGGTATGGGCGCGAAAATATAGAGTCGAAGACAAAACGTCGGTGGTCAGAGGTTCATTTAGGTAGCCGCGGTTAAAATAACATTTCTCATTTGATCAAGGTATGTAGATCCCTTTGTTTGTGCAATAAGGTACTCATTATATCTGAGTATGTACGGTAACTTTCTTCGTCTATGCAATAGCCGCTGGTTGAGTTTACCTTAAACCTGGAGCACAGGCTGCTTGTGCGGTTAGAAGCGGAAGGCCCGCGGTATCGCCGTGTGATATTTAAAGAAGGTTATCGCATATTAATTCTCATACAAATAAAACTTCGAAGATTAATTGCGCATGAGCACCTGATTTTCTGGAAGATAGTCGAGTAATGAATGTTGAAGGAACATGAGCTTGAGACTCATATATGAATGTTGAATGAAGACATGAAAATAAGAATGCTGGTTATCGAATGTCAGTAACAACGGACCGTAGCATCATCCATTTTAATCGCTAGACACCTTTGCGCACAGTTGTTCAATTTATGGATCCAGGTGATTTCTTCGAACTATTTCCAGTTCTGAACCAATACATATGAGACCCCGCGAAGCATTTTCAATCTTCTCTGAATTTGAATGAAACTACAAATATTCCGAGTGGGATATTATATTTACATCAACATGTATACCTATATGGAGTGGAAAACTGTTTTCTCTCAAGTCTGCTCTACAAAAAGAGGGATGATTTCAATCGACATTGTTAGCTACCCCTTACTGGTATGTAACATCTCGAAAGAAATATGCATCAGGCGCATACGTATCCCGCTATGTAGCATTTGCCGGATTGTGTGTAAAATATGACAATTTCTGTCGGTGTCACGTGCCATTTTTTTAGCAACTGATTTAACTGGGCTAATTCTCTCGGCGCTTTCACTCAAAGTTTCTAAAATTTTTGGATAAAGGTAACATACTGTTACAATCGTAGAGAGCAATATCTTCGGCGCTACGCTTCGCTAATTGTATTTAATTCCGCTCAACCCGGAGCTAGAGGCCGTATGAACATCGTGTGTCATAAGATGTTAATGACGTTAACATAAGATCAGTCACAATCAAAGATTAATCGCTATTCAATACTCGAGAATACGACTTGATATGAACATATGATGATGCCGTCATCATTGAACACTGCAGACTTCTTCACTTGCACGAATCTGGCTTGTGTTAGTATTTCTTCAATGAAATGCGTGCTTGCAGTTTGTTGTTAATATTATGATTTAGGTCTGTCGATTGTAGAAGTGGAAATTCTTCTTGCACGAGGGTTGGCTACTGAATGTCGGACCTCACACTTATAGCCTAACTTCACAACGGGAAAGAAAATGCATTATAGCACTTTACGGCTGTCTGTGTGGTGTTATTTGGTAACGAGTGGGAGAGTCACCACCGAGTCGAATCTTTGAAGCCATACTTACCATAGCAAGTCGCTGCATCTGAACCCCAATGAAAATATTATGCGGAATTTATAGCACTGATCCTAGCTACAGCAGGTGACTTTTAAATGAAGTGTTTACATGTAAACAAATTAAAACACAATTTAGTTGTATGATATTAGAGCAAATAACTTGTCATAATTGAATTTATGGAAGTGTTAAATGTGTCTGAAATTGTTACTAGATTTTGTCAGACGGCGGCCAGGTTTGATGCTTAAACATTTTCAACATTTTTCACAATTCTGGCTTTGAGGTGGATACGTCTCATATTGAGGCAGAATGTTAAACAAAAAATAGAAATATGTATCGTTCGTCTCTATAGAGAACACGTTGTTTGTTTTAATTACTAAGATGAACAAAAGTGGCAATCGGATGTGAAAGATCAATACATGCTTAGCTAAAATTATGAATATTATCTCTCCCAGTTCATCAAACAAAAGACTCAAACAATTCCGACGCACTGTCTCCAATGATGAAAATGCTTATGACATTTCAGTCAGCTCATTGAAGAACTGAGCTTCAACTTTTGACCTTGGGTACCATGATCAAGACAGCACCCATTCCGTACATAATGTATTGTCAAAATGTTAAACAGGCACCTTGACGTCTGGCGGATGAAAAGCAACCATACGACGCTACGGGAAAGCATCTTTCGGAATCTCACATTCAGACCCGAGAATACGGTGGATTCTCGGACGTAGTCTTAGTACCTCAACCGTGCTTTTATTGTAGCTATTCATATTATGGATTAAGAATACTGATCAGCGATACGGATTTGATATTTTTGGAACATCATGATGTCTTGCCGGCATCATTGAAAACTGTTGACCGCTTCTCTCTTGCAGGAAACAAGCCTATGTGTATGTATACTATGATTATCTTTTTGAATTTGGTGCTAATACTGTTATGTGGAAAATGGAATAGGTCTTTGGATTATGGACGCGGATATTCTCTAATGGACGACGGCTGGATTATGAATGACGGACTAGACGCTTGTAATATGAAGTATCCACACGGCCCCTGTACCGTCTTAACTGACCAATCCAAAGTTGTAAAACTGGAAATGTCATAGATGCACTGGCGTTTCAAAAACAAATTATTTATATGTAACAAGCGCTGGATGAGCGCAAAGACCTCCGTCGAGGCAACAGGGTCCGTAGCGTAATACATCACTGAATAACATACGGCCGGATGCCAAGCTCAATTTTGCATTTGTTGGACGTTAGCTTCATCAATGGTAATTAATCTGGGATTGAGGGTTCCTCACTAGCATGTCCAGACAGGGATGTGAAAGTCACATTCCCAGCAAATAATTTTTGTTTGATTTGACGTGCTTGAAATATTGGGGTATGGAATAGAGTATAGTGATGGAAAACCTGGAAAAGTGCTTGAGACATTAGGCCCCATCCCACCCACACCTCCCCATGAGAGGATTCCCTCACCCAAATCAACACGTTAGCGACAGAAATGAGACCCTGTGTGCCTAGTTGTACCAACTTGCTTGTGATTTTGTGCTATAGGCCCAACACAGCAACACTTCATATTTTGTATGTGTACAGTATAGCATCATCATTAATGAGAGAATGCTCTTCAAAACACACCTGATTTTACCGACACTTCGTTCTGATCTGTCTCAACATCATATGATGAGGATTCAATGCGCTCGGTATAATTTTGTATACTGGTGTTACAGGTCACCTTCGCCTTCACCTTACTGTATCAATGACCATGGACTTGTACATGTATCACATTCACATTGAATGGTGATGGCTGATGAGAATATTGCCCCTATGGAACAAATGACTGGATTCCACGCAGCAAATATTTATTGTGTAACAGTGAGAAGAAAATTAATTGTATAAACATTCCAAGCCTCATTGAACACAAGCCGCACCATACTTGATATGAATATAACGCGCGTACATTAGCTCGCTTGGACGTCACTTAGTTAAATATGGACAGACTCGCAAAAATCTCAAAATTTTCAAAAGCCACAAAAATACTCTCAGCTTGTACAGAGTAAGTAAAAATACTTATGTACAACTTGATGTTTAGAAATGACTGTGTTGAGCGGTTCTATTCTCAACTTCTCTTTTATTCTATGTCATAGAGGACAGGGTTTGGTAGATAATTAAAAACTGTATTAACTCGGCTTCACATTTTAGAGAATGACTTTAATTGAGCCAAAGATGAAAGAGAAATACACTTATAAAAAAATCTATTTAAAAAAATATATGTTTATATTAATTTCCATAATTTATTGAAAAAAACTATACGTAGACTTCGACCACCCAATATCACACAGGCCAGGCAACTGTGAGAACAAGTGAAAGATACCCATCGAGTTGAGCGGATTTGCAGATAAACAACAACAAAAAATTGCACTTTGTGCCTCACGAGGCCCTTCTCCATAGAGTGCATACCAGTTATTTTTCTAGACTACAACAACAACAGTTTTTGCCTGTATCACAGTCCGAGCTTTCGATTACGATTCAACCTTACCCAGACGACGGATAATTTTTGACAGATTGTCCGGCTAGGTTGTTGATCGGATTCACAGATCATGAATTCCACCGTGACGGAATCACCTTGGGAAGACTTTTTCTTTATTCAAAGTCATGTACTCGGAAGTTCCGTGGTCATACCCATGTAGTTTCAAGTTTAGTTTGCTATTCTATATGACATCTGTTTACGGATCCATGAAAAATCTACAGATGATCCAGCATTTTCAGTAAATCATGCTTCGAAATGTTCGTGACGGAATCACCTGAAACGGACATGACTCTTGACTAGTGTTGCTTGTCTATTTTTTTGCTGCTCTGTTTCAATCTGACTATTCTTATATGACATCTCTTACTAACATACTTACTTACTAAAACAGGCTTTCTGTGACAGTACTAATATTCTTCATAAAAGTCAAGTCGGATTTACAGCAAACTGTCGGACAACTGACCATATTCTTACCCTCCGAAACATTGTAGAACAAGAAAAATCGAAGAAAAATAAAGTATATACTGCATTTATAGATCTGAGTAAAACCTTCGATACTGTGTGGAGAGAAGGCCTCCTGTATAAATTACTTCAAATAGGCATAGGCGGCAAACTGTATTCCATATTGAAGAGCATGTACTCTGAAACTACTGCAGCTGTTAAATTTCCTGATGGTTTGTCTCCACCATTCTCTTCAACTCAAGGAGTTAAACAGGGTGATGTTCTTAGTCCTTTGCTATTTAACATATTTCTCAATGATCTGATAAGTGAAATTCATAGTGATCCATTAGGAGCGATCTCCGCTGGTTCCACTGTAGTTAACATACTCTGTTATGCAGATGATATTGTCCTCTTGTCGTCCACATCAGAAGGGTTACAATCTAAACTAAATATTTTACAGGATTTCTGTCAAAATTGGGGACTGCAAATCAATATTGACAAATCTAAGGTCATGATTTTTAATTCTAATTTCCGTACCAAGCAAAAGTTATACTATATTAAAGGAGACCTTATTGAGGTGGTAAAACAATACACGTATCTAGGGATTATACTTAAAAATAATGGCAACTTCTCACTTGCAATCGAAAACTTGCGTAATAAGGGACTCAAAGCATATTTCAAACTCAAACAACTTTTGAATTGTAGTACTGACTGCAAACTGTTTGAGAAAATGTTCGATGCAGTAATTAAGCCGATTATCCTCTATGGTTGTGAAGTTTGGGGAACCTTAAACACCTTTCGCGACACAGATGGCTTCGAATATTTACATTTAAAATTTATTAAAGAGCTGCTGGGTGTTCACTCTAAAAGTGTTAATAACGCATGTCGAGTGGAACTTGGCAGATTACCCCTAAAATTTGACATTCTGAAACACCTCTTACAATTCTGGATACATATCTTGGATAATCCGGGCTCTTTGGTGTTCGAAGTGTACACTAATACATCGAGCAGTAGTGGCTGGGCTGCCTATATACGTATGCTTTTAGACTCGTGTGGACTTGGATACATGTATATTAACCAGTCCCGTTTTACGAAATGTGATATAGAAATCATAATTCGTAGACTTAAGGATATTGCAATGCAGGATATACTATCTGCTATCCACTCGTCTGATAAACTTACAGTTCTGGCTTTAATGACTTCTTCGTTTAACCGTGCCAGTTATGTGGATCTTGTCGTTTCCAAGGAATTAAGAAGTGTTCTCTGCCGCTACAGAATTAGTGCACATAAATTAGAAATAGAAATTGGCCGATACAAGAATATAACTAGAACTGAGCGCTTGTGTACACATTGTTCATGTCAATCTATCGAGGATGAATACCATGTCTTATTTGAATGTCAAAGCTATCAGGATATACGAGTGCCATTCATCAATACAATACAGAAAATGTTTCCATACTTCTCAAAGTTACAGAAAACCGAAAAGATTAAATTGGTACTTGGGAGTATCTCCAAATCTATTTTGACCCTCACTGCCAAATACCTGATACTATGTGAGAACTTGCAGAAGACTGAAACTTATTAGTTCCTTGGAAATATGTGTATAGGCCTATCTATACTTCAGCTAGTCCAACTGGTAACTGCTATACGTATATACGGTATTACATACTTCAACCTGTTTGTTAAATATTATTGTTTCACACTGACAGTTGTATTTTCGTCCTTTTCTGCCAAATGACCATGTAACCAGCCATGTGACTGTGTTTTAGTGTCAATAAAGTTATCTTATCTTACAGTACCCAAGGATGATAAGATTTTTTTCATCGTGAGAAAAACGCGACTGGATCATCCCAGGGGTTAAATCTAGTCCGTGACGGAATCGACAAAAAATCGTGATGGAATCACGAGTGCGCTTTTTAAAATATATCGGTAAAAGTGCTTTATTAATTACACATTTTCTTCAAAAAAATATTCCTAGAGTGAATTTATCTCTTCTACTTAGAAAATTAAAACTAAGGTATACAGCTCCCGCCACATGCATATCTTTTCTGCAGATGTTTCAAAATAGTATAGTTTTCAGTAAAGTGCAATTTTTCTTCTTTGACAATTTAGAATTTCCTGAGTTCTTCATGTTAAAAAATTGCGGGAAAAATATTTCGCTATTAAAACACATCTTCTCTACTATTGGCTTGTTCCCGGGGATCATAGGAAGCGAATAGAACAAACAGCATGCTAATATAGGGTCTATACGACAGAATGTGGAGGGAATTTTATGCGAAAAAGGGCTGTTTAGCAATGTCCGCTTTTCCGTGGAATTCATGAGCGCACGATTGAAGTATCATGGGAAGATATATATTTCCAGTCGCTATCTCCCCCCCCCCATCTTCAAACAAAAGGAAAAGAAAAAGCCGAGAGAGCACCTCGTGAGTCAAAGTTATTTTTCCAGACTACAACAACAACAGTTTTTGCCTGTATCACAGTTCGAGCTTCCGATGACCCTTCAACCTTACCCAGACGACGGATAATTTTTGACAGATTATCCGGCTAGGTTGTTGATCGGATTCACAGATAACGATTGAAGCATGGGAAGATATATTTTTTCAGTCGCTATCTCCCCAACCCTCACCCCCCAACTAAAAAAAAAAGAAAAGAAAAAGCCGAGAGAGTTCTTCGGAGTTTTACGTTTTTGACCTCTGACTTTGAATTTGACTTCTCACTTCCGACTCGCATCCTGGTGAATGACACTCGTCCTTTATCTTTTTGCCGATTCAGAGATTCTCGAGGAAGTTTCCAATTATACTATCTGGAATGCGAGTTTTTCTTTCGTGAAAATTTACTTTTTATGAAAGCGCAACTGTACCAGCGCGAAGCTTTAAGTACACGCGCGAATTTAGTACCCTCGAATAAAGAGACCCGGTGGAAGCGCTGCAAAGGATACACACCTTTTGTGACGTAAGCATTCATTTGTGTCCAAAGAAAGATTCAAGATTTCGTCGGGAACCATGACGATCCCTATTGGAAATACTATGAGTCGTGGGTTCCCCATATGACAATTATTTGGCGGGAGATTTCACGTTGCGCTCCTAGACCTCCGTCTGATCGACGGAGGTAAAAATACAAGTTAGTTTGTCGATTGCCTGTCTTTTTTGTGAGAGGGGATGTCGCGCAGCGGCTTGGAGCGTCAGTGTTTTTCTGACCTGTCGATATCTATCACAGGCGACGTGACTGTAATAGCCAAAAGCCCACTTTCCTGTCGATAATGTAGCCCTCACAGTGAAACATATTCTTATCGAATGCATAGATTTCAAAATTGTAAGAGATTCTTTTTATCGAGCGACCACTTTGGAAGATCTTTTTAATCGGGTGAGAGAGGAATGTGACTTGGGTTATTTGAGAGAAATCGGTTTGTTGCATAAGTTTTAATGTGTGTATGTTTTAATGTGTTGGATTACTAAGTTATTGGCTTGACTATTTAGAATTTTGTTTGACCGTCGCTATAAAGAAATATTGCTGAACGCGACGTTAAACCTTAATTCTGTCTCTCTCGCTAATGCTGAATTAGACACTTTACAGACTGTTCCCATACATCATCCTTGCCGAGAGTTTGAGCAACAATGTTTTTTTCTGACATGAATTAGAACTTTGCTAACTAGATATAACAAAAGATCCAAGACTACAGAGTGAGAGATCATCGTAGAATAGAACTATCCAGAACGGAGTAGTGTACGTACTTAATGGTATTAGTATGTCGATATTGTGATCGTAGAGACGACGTGTGAATAGTTTCCTGAATTACATTTTCAATACGGTCCATCAGATCCAGTCAACGAGATACATATCATTCGGAAAATCGTTAATTAGCGAGTATAAGAAGAATCTTACGGAGATCGTTGAGCTCATGTTTGTTGAACCAGACGGGAAAAAAGACATGTGCTGAAATTTATCCGGTGTGGGTATACTTACCGATGGTTTCAATAATACCAAAACTCTTCTCGTGAGATAGGTTGTACAGTGTGTAGATAATCCCGGCTAAGATATCCGACCCCGCCAGACTGACGAGGTAATAGTTACATGGGTGTCGTAAGCCAGGATGTCGCACGATAGTAGAAATGACTAGACTGTTCCCGATAAAATTGACGACGGTGATTGTTATTAAAAACCCAAAATAGTACACAAGATATCCAATTGATTCCTTTGAACACATCACTTCAAACAATTCTTTTTCCCACTTAATTTTGGAGACAGACATGTTACAAAAATTTCCCCAAAGCATGGTGTTCCCTTCTTCAGTTTGAAATTCGTAATGCTGGTTGGACAGTAATTTCATCTGAGCGCGGTTGGAATTTCTCCTCAGTATGCGAAATACCTTTCACATCTATTAGTCTTATATTTTTCACATTGGGGGCGTTCAGCGAGAATAATTATTCATCGGCACACTACCTTTCATCAGTAAATCATCAAAAACATGTATTTACATTTCATGCAAAAAGTCATTATGCCTTGAGCTGTTCACAGAATATAATGCAAGATATATTAGGCCGATCCGTCCATTAGGGTTTCTCCGATATGCTACGATGTTGAACAATTATGGTATTTGCCCTAATTGCTAAAAACAGGGAATTGTCATTTCAACAAATAGCGCGCGGATTGAGTCAACATTGGAGAGAAAAGCTCCACAGAGCGTTAGATAACAAAAACAAACAAATCTTTCTACACAATTTAGCAGGCATAGCCACGTTCTCACCTTATCTGAACAACAGTATATTACGATTTTGATTTTAAAATCTAAAATTCGCAAATTCCTAATTATCATTCTATTGAACAAGAAAAAAGCACTGAATACGTCACCATATTCGTCCGGAAGATTTCAGATTTAGGTCACTAGAGCCAGAATACTTGTTCGATAAACATCCAGGGGTTTTGGAATGCAGATTTAAAAAATAATACTATAGAAAGCGTTTAAAGTATTTTAGAGAATAAGACGTTCGACTTTTTTCAACTTCTACTTTGTACAAATTCATGGCACAGCAATTGGAAACAAACTGCCGCCCACGTAGGCTGCAATGACGATAGCATATCTAGAAGAAAATTGTTTGATGCCGTGGGTATCAATGTGTTGGTCCACAAGAAAACAGAACGTTCAGAAACGTACGGAAAAGATAATTAGACGACTGTTTTCTGTTATGGCAGGAGTTTAAAGGTAATGTACAAAATATATACCATATTTTTGCAAACGCTGCCTCTGAATATCAAATTTACTATGTAAAGCAGTAATAGTTGATCTTTTTTCGACATTTTAATAACTAAAAAGAAAATATACTATTCACCGAGTTGTATCCCAAACCCACATATACCAGACAATATCTTTCCACCAAGATCTATATTCCACATAAGCTTGTCCGTCGGATTTGCAACATTGTGACAGACCCGAACCGGGCAGAACATGGGAAAGACGCTTAGAGAACTTGAAAATATTTTGGAAGTAGGAGTAGTAGTAGTATAAGCGTATTTCAGGCCTTACACATCCACCCAAATACACACAGCCACCGCGATCCACCATCACCCACCGAGCGCTGTCATACGTCATTATCAATTTTTATTCGTATAAATTATTGCGTCTGGATATTAATAAATTACATATAATGCTACCTGAATATACTATTAAAGATCTACATACGGTATTATAAATAAATCTTCCGGATTCATACGTTAATCGTTTAAATAGTCTATATTTTAGGTTTTATTCCGCTTTTACAAAAGGTGGTATTTCGTATAGGTCCTATAGTACGGGTTCATAGCAAGAAAACTCTGTACGTTCATATATATTGTAGACAGTTAAGTTTTTACAAATTGCAATTAATATTAACGAACACTCGGTGACACTCGACTACTAATTATTAGAGGCATGATACATAATTGTATTGATTTTAATGCCTGTCAATGCGAAGGGCGTGTATTTTGGTAACAGGTGTGATCGCATAACAGAAACTGCTCTGTTTAAATATAGGGAAGTAACGGCTATAGATCTCATAACACGCTTTTGATTTGCACTAGAGCCATCTCGCTGATTCGTATCTAGCTCGTACAACATGTCTGAATTCCAGTGTGAAAGATGTCTGTCCTATTTCGCTACTCAACATACCCTGGATCATCATACGAGAGAAGTGAACTGCCCGGATAACAGAGGTTATGAGGTGGAGGTTTTCGAATGCGGTACCTGTACGAAAACCTTCTCTTCGAAAGACGGTCTAAAAAGGCATATGACCACCGTACATACCGCGGACAACGGTAAAAGGTATACTTGTGAAATCTGCGGAATGAAGTTTAACCGGAGCGATGCCAGACGACGACACCATCGGAATAAACATGGCGATGTGGCGGAAGTTCTACCTTCAACAAGTATGGATAGTTCGGAAGGTCAAAACGTGGCGGAGAATGATTCGGTTAAAGGTATTGAAAAACCGTATGCCTGCGATGTTTGCGGCGCAAATTTCACACGGAGGGATGCGAGACTGCGACATCGCCGAAGTCAGCACCAGGATATCCAGTCCTACATCCCTGAGAATTCGAACGGAAAACGCTCTCTAGAAATAGGAACGATACCAGTCGGTGTTAAAAAGGCGAGGACCATCTGTACATTTCGAGTTAAATGCTGTACTAATGTTCTGTCATTTACCTTGACTTTCTGAATAGGGTAAATTGTTCAAACCGGTAAACACATGTACTGCCATATACACAATCAATGTAGAAGCTTGCCAATACTGCACAGCGTGGATTTTTAGGAACTTTTCATGAACTTTTGGGGACAGTGAGTGAGTGAGTGAGTGAGTGAGGGACTTTTCTTGGACTATTCTTGGATTTGTGTGGATTTTAAGAACTTTTCATGAACTTTTAGGGACTATTCTTGAAATATTCTTGGACTTGTGTGGGATTTTAAGAACTTTTCATGAACTTTTGTGGAAAACAATAAAGAACTGCTACACCAATCTATGAATGGTATATTTATTATCACTGGATACTCGTTGTAACCGACTATCGCCCGTATCAAGTCATATCGAAACGACTCTGAACTGAAAGAAAGAAGAACGCAACTTCGGTTGTTAAAGTTCAAAGTATATATTTATTTATACAAATGAATTTAGTAATGACAGTTTCAAAACGAAAATACAAACTGAGCAATCCTAGTACCCAAACGTCGATTTCATTTCCATGACCCTGTGAAAGAGCCGCGGATATATCGATAACGTATATGTAACGGCACGCTCTGGTTGCGAAATCAACTAATCAACAGGTTTGATCGGTTGTTTTGTGTACTCGCGCGGTAAAAGTCTGTTAATTAAGAATTTACGCATCTCAACGGCAGATTCTTCGGCTTCATCGTTTGATAAGTCGTCTTCCTCACGCATTCGTTTCTTAGTCGCCATTACTTTCTGATGAATCGGGTGCTTCCGTAATTCTCGCCATAACCTTAGATTACGGACGTAGATATTTCGGAACCTCGTCTGTATTCTAAGTAAAAGCTTGTCATATGCCATCTGATGCGCAATTGGTTCATCCACTCCGCCTTCTTCGTAAACTTCCGCAAGATCGTTTATATCGGATTCATGATCATCAATCGCTTCATCCGCGAAGAGATCCCACAAACACTCGTCATCCTCGACGTCATCATTGTCACCAGCAGTGTCATCATTATCGTCATCAGTACACTGTACACTGATAACTGTATGAGTGAATATCGATTGCGAACAGCCGATAACAAAGATACAGTCGGACGAACTAAATTTTGTGATTTTAGTACGCGGTGCTAAGCTTTCTGTTCAGCATGAAAATATGGAGTGACTTTGTGTCCTGTGATATTTGAATTCATACCTTACAAGTTACAAGGCCTAACTGTTCCGATGGTTACGTAAGTTACTCCGACTCAGGTCGAGGAATATAACGTTTAAATCCATGTTCGTTTCAAAGTCTTTCTCAGGAAGAGGAAACCGCCGCTTTGTTGTGTCTTTATTCAATGTCTCTTTCGAAGATTACAGTGCTCATGTATATGCACTCAAGAAATTTGCACTGTTTTGATCGCCGAATACTTCCGTGTGTACAGTCAGTGAAATGAATGCCGGTACTCAATTTAGTTTGAATGTGTAAACATTGAATAATACTTTGCATTTCATAGAGGTGAATATTAATGAATATTATCTTCACCAACATGTAAAGCGTGTATAGGGAATATGTCATACACACATTTTCAATCGACTCATTACTGATATGTTTGTCATTGTACATACACTGATTGTTAGAGAATGTATATTTTTCTCTGTTGTCTGACTGACCAAGTTAGTTGTGAATTTTAAGTACTGATGATGCTAGAGTATTTACAGATTCAATAAATATTGGCGGGAAACATAATTTAAATTAAAGAATTAGTATCATTACAAGCGGAAACTGGTTAGTTGATTGTATTATGCACTGGCGATCAAACCAATTTGATAAATTTGAGTCCAATATTGACCAGAAATCTACGTGGTGCACAGGGTATACTATCTTCAAATATAGCTTGACTGTAGAACACGGAAGCTTTAAATATAAATGTCAATTTCAAGGTCCTACAACAGCTAAACGGTTACGTAAGTTGTTCCTATTTTAGGACGACGAGTATACCGGTTAGTTTCGCGCCTTTTTTCAATGTCCATTTCGATAGCAGGTACACTCACTCAAGAAATGTACATGATTTCAATAGCCGAATGTTTTCCATGTATACAGTGCAATGAATACCCAATTTAGTTTGACTCTATAAACATTAGATTCATAATACTTTGTATTTTGCTAAATCTTTTGCTAAAATGAAGTTACTAGTGACGGATGCTCAAGTATGACTGCATCATATAATGCCACTAGTTCTACACTGATTTTTTTTCTCGCCTTTTCGTTTCCAATTAAATCGGGAAATTTCTGCACGTCATGGATGTGAATATTTTCATCTTCAGTAACATGTAAAGTATGTACACTTGTTCAGCAGATTTAGTGTTGGTACCGTATATTATTCAGTCCATGTTGGTGCTAAATATAAAATATTGTGATGATTCTAATATATCGAATATCATAATTTAAATATTTATTGGATATAGAATCATAATAGAGTTTACAATAACACCGACCTATTTGTTTCAATGGACCAATATCATGGAATGCAAAGGTGTATTGTCCACAGAAAACCTCCCACCACTCCTATTTTTTTTTTTTTTTTTGTCTCATAAGTTGCAACGGTTCATTCTTTTTATCAACTTTGAACAATTTAGTTAAAACGTATCTGTTCTACTTCAATTACCATTATTATTATTATCCATTTTTTACATTTAACTTGTCCAAGCTTTCCTATTTTCCCTGGTGGGAGGCCCGTATGGGACCAACACGGACATGTCATGTTTGACTAGCCTAACGGAATTTGTATTGTATATATTGCACACTCCGACAGAGCAGGCAAACTCCTTTATTTTGAGGATGCCTGGAAGTAAATTTACTTTTTGTATTTTGTATTTTTATTCATTGCTTTTGATATCTCATGCTTTGAATAGTTTGGTTTTTTCGACAGAAGAGGACATACACATTAAGAACACCATACCAGCGTACAGCTCAGTGAAAGTTAAACTTATTACGGTATATGCAAAAACATCAACTGTCTTTATTGTCTTGTGTACATTTTTCTGGAATTCACAAGAATTTTTCCCTCCATTAAATGGCGTCTAATCAAGAGATAACAATAGCATCAGTCAACTGTCGAGGACTGAATAATAAGCAGAAAAGAATTGACGTATTTCGACATCTCCGTGATAAAAAAATGTCCATCTACTGCCTACAGGATGTTCACTTCACTCGAAAAATGAAAAAAATACGTATCTACAGAATGGGGTTACGATACATATATCAGCCCATACTCTAATAACTCAAGAGGTGTTGCAATCTTATTTAACAACAATTTTGAATTCGAAGTTTTGAGAGTACGGCGAGATACAAAAAAGGTAACTATTTAATACTGGAAATTAAAATGCCAGAACTAACATTCACTTTAGTTTCTATTTACGCCCCAAATGAAGATGACCCAGATTTTTTCGACAATATCCAAACAATATTAGACGAATGGAATAGTCAGCATTATATCCTTTGTGGCGATTGGAATTTAGTGCAAAACCCAGATCTTGATACCTTTAATTATATCCATGTAAACCATCCAAAAGCTAGAGAAAGGGTCTTGGAGCTAAAGGAATATTATGATTTAGTAGATCCATGGCGTGAGTTTAACCCGGAGGTGAAAAGATATACTTGGCGACAGCCAACTCCACTTAAACAATCGCGCCTCGACTTTTTTTTGACATCTCGTAACCTGTTACACGGAGTAAAATGTTCCAACATTCATCCCAGCTATAGATCAGATCATTCACTTGTCAGCTTATCACTCTCCTTTACAGATTTTAAAAAAGGCAAAGGATTTTGGAAATTTAATAACACTTCTAAAAGACAAAGACTATGTAGAGCTTGTTAAAGGTTCAATAATGGACACAGTAGAACAATACACTAGAACTGATAACACAAACCCAGTGGAAACATCGGAGCTAACAATCAATGATCAATTACTATTTGAAATGATACTACTGGGTATACGAGGCAAGTCTATATCATACTCTTCGCATAAAAAAGGGAACAAAAGAAAGAAGAATTGAAGTTGCAGGAGGATCTTGTGAGATTGGAAAGTAAAGTAGATGAATTAACAGAATACGATGAGAAACGCCGTGTCATACATGATATAGAGGAAACCAATAAAAAATTAGAATCAATTTATAAAAGTAGGGTCGAGGGAATGATGATAAGGGCGAAAGCCAGATGGTCAGAAAAAGGCGAAAAACCATCAAAATATTTTCTAAACTTAGAACATCGAAATTACCTAAATAAGGCAATAACGAGATAGAAAACTCAACAAATGAAATAATTACAGAAACAGACCAAATACTGGTAGAAACTAAAACTTTTTATAAGAAATTGTATACAAAGAAAAACGTTTGCTCGGTAGACATAGACGGTTTGTTAGGTGACACTGTTCCGAAACTTAGTAAAATTCAGACAGAATCTATGGAGGGAGAGCTAAGCAAGGAAGAAATTCTTTGGACCAGATGGATACACGGCAGAGTTTTTAAAAATTTTCTGGATCGATTTAGGTAGTTATTTAATTAAGTCATTGAATTTTGCATACGATAATGGTGCTCTGTCTGTAACCCAACAACGAGGAATTATAACATGTCTCCCTAAAGAGGGTAAAGCAAAACATCTGCTTAAAAACTGGCGGCCTATATCATTATTAAATATTACCTACAAAATTGCATCTGCGGCTATTGCACAAAGAATAAAAACTAGTTTGCCACATATAATTCACGAGGATCAAAAAGGATTTATGGCTGGGAGATTTATTGGTGAAAACACAAGGCTGGTATATGATATAATGCAATATTCAGAGGATCACCAAATACCAGGTTTGTTAATGTTGATAGACTTCGAGAAAGCGTTTGACTCTGTAGATTGGTCGTTTATACAAAAGGCATTGGAATATTTCAAATTTGGCCCTTCTATACAAAAATGGATAAATATATTCTACAAAAACGCTCAGACATGTGTGTTAGTTAACGGCTTTGCTTCTCAGTTCTTCGACATATCACGCGGCTGTCGCCAAGGGGATCCATTATCACCGTACATTTTTCTCATTTGTGCCGAAATATTAGCAGCAATGCTTAGAGGCAATGCAAATATTAAGGGTATCAAGATTGGAGATGAGGAATTCCTTCTGTCCCAATATGCTGACGATACTACAATTTTTCTAGACGGATCCCTCAAGAGTTTAAATTCATGTCTGGAAACATTGGAACATTTTGCTAATTTTTCAGGTTTAAAAATGAATGTAGACAAAACAAAAATTGTTCGAATAGGTTCGCTTAAAACATCCAACATAATGTTGAAAACAAAATGGCATTTGGATTGGTCACAAGGCGATTTTAAATTATTAGGACTGGTTTTCACCCACAACCTAGCTGAAATGGTAGAGAAACTATAAGGACAAATTAAAGGATATTTCTTCTGCCATGAGAATATGGTCAAGACGTGGACTGACTCCAATAGGTAGAGTTGTTATTCTGAAAAGATTACTTTTGTCAAAACTAAATCACATGTTTGCAGCTCTCCCAGATCCATCTGAACTAATGATAGAAGAATTTCAAAAAAGCTGTTTCCCGTTTGTATGGAACTCTAAACCAGACAAAATTTCCAGGAAAATGGCAACCAAAACTGTAGAAGATGGAGGATTGGATATCCCGGTAATAAAATTCGTCATCCAGGCACAAAAAATATCGTGGATTAGAAGATTATATCTGAATAATCCTACATGGGGAAAACTAGTCCTACTGTATATGCCACAAAACCAAAGCATGGTGACAGTCGGTTCTGCCTTCTTAAGAAAAACCGTCATCCCATATATTGACAATCTTTTCTGGAAGGACGTTCTTGTAGCATGGGCCGATTTTCAAGCAAAACTAGATTACAAAGCGAGCCATATATTTTCCAATGAGATAATATGGTATAATGAGAATGTTACCATAGATAACAAAGCGTGTTATTTATCCGATTGGGATAGAAAAGGTGTCCGTTTCGTTAATGATCTTTTGGAAGCCGACGGAACATTCCTAAAATTTGATACATTCAGGAAAACCTTTCTATGCAGATCAAACTTTTTGGAGTATATATCTGTATGCCAGGCAATAAAAAAGGCGGCAAATAAAAAAGGAATTTTATCTTTACAGAAACAAACAATAACTCCGCTGATTCCACCCCATGTTTCGTCTTTATTGAGCGTCCGAAAAGGTTGTAAAACTTACTATAGAACCTTACTAGACACAAAGTTTACTAAATCGACTGCTCATTTAAAATGGGAAAAAATTCTTGGAGAATCTTTTACTGAAAGGGAATGGCGAACTTTTAATATCCATGTATCTAAGTACCGAGACGTAAAGCTCAAATGGTTTCAATATAGAATTCTGAATAGAATTCTGACAACCAATATCTTTGCCCAAAAGATTGATCCTACTGTTAGTAGTAGGTGTACTTTTTGTAATAAAAACCCCGAGACAACCCTCCACTTATTATGGGAATGTGAACATATAAAACCTATTTGGCAACACATAGAGCAGTGGTTCGCCTCTGTGGGTATTCCCGTTTCATTCACGCCGAAGAAAGTAATTTTTGGACTTTTAGAAACGCGAAATAAACCACTTAACTATGCTATGTCAGTGATAAAATTTTCAATTTACAGGATGAAAGCAGCTAAGAAATTGCCAACTTTCGAAAGTATTCAAAATGATCTTAAATCAGCATATGAATTAGACAGATATATCAGATATAAAAATTGTGAAAGGCATATTTTTGATCAATATTGGTCGACACTACATTTATTATTGAAATCCTAGGTATTTTGCAAGAATATGCATACAGATATATATCAATATGGCTGCTTTAATCAATGTTAAATCTAGGAATTGATGACAAATCTGAAAAAACTAGTATATTGTGCTATTAATTGATGCTATTGTAAAAATGCGTTCCTCAATTTTGTGATGTTTTCAATGTTTTTGCAGAACAAACCTAAGCTGCGTATGTGTGTTGTCTGTATGCTGCATACATGCTGTATATGTCCTGTCCATTATATGAAAAGCCAAATAAAATATCAATTATAAAAAAAAAAAAAATTATCGTCATCAGCATCATCCGTAACTTCTCCGTCATCATCATCTGTGTCGTCGTCACTACCTTTACTATCATCGCCATCATTGTCATCATCATTGTCATCATCATTATCATCATCATTATCTTCACCATCGGCGTCAGTAGCGTCGGTATCATTTTGATCACCATGGTAGCCAAAAGTTTGACCTGGAGTATATGTATTTTTACCATTACTACCGGAACTGGAAAAATCGTCCCCATGGACAATACTTCCGCCCCCATGGTGATACGACCTTCCGCATGGTAATACGACCGTCGTAGGCTCACTCACCGTCATCGTATAGGGTTGCTCTACTCTACTCGTTGGACCTATAGTAGGACTCGGTGGTGTATCTTGTCTATGCATTAGACGCATATGTCTGAGCATATTATCGCGACGAGAGAAGATTCTCCGACAGAACGTACACGTACACGACATGTTGATCAGTCGATCGATACACATGGACTGGTGAGGGACCCGTGTTCATGCCTATATATACAGTCACTCACTCACTCACTATCCCAAAAGTTCATGAAAAGTTCTTAAAAGTTCAGGAAAAGGCCCTCTCTCACTCACTCACTCACTCACTCGCTCACTCACTCACTCACTCACTCACTCACTCACTCACTATCCCAAAAGTTCATGAAAAGTTCCTAAAATCCACACAAGTCCAAGTTTAGTCCAAGAAAAGTCCCTCACTCACTCACTCACTCACTCTCACACACACACACACACACACGCACGCACACAAACGCACACACACATACACACTCTGACTAACCATCGCATATACTATGTATAACGACACATGTCAATACCTCTTACATGTATATGTGTAATGAGATCAAAATAACAGAGAAAACTGCATGGATTGAATGAACCGCAATTTTGTTCTTAAGGCTCTAGTTTTGTTGGCTATAAGATGAAGGGTAAAAATATATGTACTTCAGGTCAAACTGTTGGCTACTATGGTGATCAAAACGGACAATTGCAACAGCTCGGACACATAAAAACCCCGAATGACACCTGTCGGGCAAAACACGCGCAATCTCGGCATAAACTAACGCGGCATTTTCCGCAAACTTCGACGCTTAATGGCTGATTACAGCTTTTGCAAACTCGGGGCGCGAATACACGGGATAATCCTTCTACACATTTACGTGTTTTAATCTCCGGAAGTGAAGGGGAATTATTTAGAAGAATGGTCGTTGGACTCCTTATACCCGCATTCCAATCATCGTCATTATAAACGGGCCGTGTTTCAACCACCCCATCTATGGCGAATACAGTCTCCAAACTAGGCCAACCGGAACTACCTAAAATGTCCGCATTTTCTCGTACGAATCCGACCCATGTAGAGTTGTTAGCCTATAAAAAATATAGATTTGAAATATTAAAAGTGAGTAGCCCTTGTATTCAAATCAGTTATAATCGAACATTTACAACGCCGTTCGCTATGTACATCGTTATATCGACAAAGTCGGTAATATCCGCGAGTAGATCCCGATAAAATTACAATACTTACGGACAATTCTCTAGGCTCGCTGATATTTTTCAGTAAATTCGCCATTCCGAAGTAGACTATAAGTGGAATTCTATTAGAGGTATATATATATTTCGACAAACAATTCTCAAATAATGATCTATCTCACGATATGCCCCTTCAACTTCCGCTATACGCTGAATGTATAATTGCCCCTAATTAAAGCGATATCGGTCTGTAAATATAAACACTCAAACCCCCCAATAATATCATATGTTAATTGCAATCGAGTTCTACGCGCTATAATTGAAACACACGTTTATATCCAGACCGAGTGATTTCTGTTATCCGACCACACCTGTTACCAAAATACACGCCCTTCGCATTGACAGGAATTAAAATCAATACAATTATATACCATGACCAGCTTCTAATACAGCGAGTTTGACTACATACCGTAATTAGTAGTCGAGTGTCACCGAGTGTTCGTTAATATTAATTGCAATTTGTAAAAACTTAACTGTCTACAATATATATGAACGTACAGAGTTTTCTTGCTATGAACCCGTACTATAGGACCTATACGAAATACCACCTTTTGTAAAAGCGGAATAAAACCTAAAATATAGACTATTTAAACGATTAACGTATGAATCCGGAAGATTTATTTATAATACCATATGTAGATCTTTAATATTATATTCAGGTAGAATTATATGTAATTTATTAATATCCAGACGCAATAATTTATACGAATTAAAATCAACAATGACGTATGACAGCGCTCGGAGGCTATTTGGGAGGCTATGAGTATTTGGGAGGCTTGAGTGCGACCTGAAGTACTGTAACTCTACTACTAGGAGTTCTCAAAAACACATTATCACGACACGCCTGAATAAAGTTACGTCACATAATATTACATTTTTAAGAACCCCCAAACAGAAATCAACACATTAAAGCAGATCTTTCGTGACCACAATATAATCGGCATAATTCGGACATATACATGTATTCCAAAATTTAGCAAAATATGAACATTCTGTGCGAGAGTCCTAAATTATAAAATGATCTAATGTACAAACGCCTAGTCCGTCATTCAACATTCAGCCGTCGTCTATTAAATAACTTCCGCGTTCATAATCCAAATATCTATTCCATATTCCATATAGGTAAAACGAAACTAATCCACGGATTCAGCCTCCGATTATGGGACAGGTTAGCCCTACGATTGGTTGATACAAAGATAAAGTGCTGGTAGCTGAATATCGGTGAGTGAGTCAAATATATTGTCTGTAAATTTCACGCAATTCCTCCGCGCAATTAACGCGCACTGGCAACTTTAGGTTCAGTGCAATTCCAATATTGTCTCCAACGCGGAACAAGTTAAATCGGGCATCCACGGTCGGTCATGATTCATTTAAATTGGCACTGGATGACACCATGTTTTCATACCGCCTAAGTGGTCAGTGACGTTCTTTTAATGAAAATTAATTTAAAGTCAATTAACATGACGAGGGATAGGGAAAATAATTACTTCCTCCTAACCTACAGCACCAAATTAAAAAATACGACAGAAAAAACAATAATCATAGTATACATAAGCATAGACTAATTAAACATATGAAACTCCATAAAAGCCAGAGACAGGCTCCTAATATGAAAAACAAAACTATTTGAGCATATCCAGAAAACCCAGAACACCTAACCATAAAATGAAGAGACCCTCGATACGGTACTTATAAATACCTGATTGAAGGCTCGTAATTTTCATTTGAAACTTCGAATAACGTCTTTATAAGCATGAGTGCTAGGGAAGTTTGTATTAAGCTCTTGAACTCTGCCTATGAAAAGGGTGAACTATCCGTAACTAAAAAACTAGGAGCTATAAGATGCCAACCAAAACCAAGAAAAGCACGAAATCGGGAAGTTCTGGAGATCATTTACTCGTAAGTGTTACCTATAAACTAGCCTCATCTTGCATAGCAAACAGAATAAAATCGGTGCTAGATAAGATAATCCACGAAGACCAGAATGGATTTGTCCTGGGGAGATATCCAGCTATCTAAACCCCATCAACGGGGTTGGCGAAAGTTTAATAGTTCGATGATTCACGATCATATCACTTTAAATTACTTAGTGGGTTCAACTAACACACCCAATAGTATTCAGGAAATATAATACCACCAAAAATCACTAAAGTGTGTCACGATATAGCGTGTTTTCGGTTGTATCGTCCAGTGAACATAATCGAAACATCTCAAGATCGGCTTTTCTTGAAACTCAACTACTTAAATAAAGGAGTGGACATTATTACTTTACCTCGAATCCTGAATGATCCAGAGGTACGCAACGATGTACCAAACTATTTTCAGTTCACAGAACCTCCTTGCATTTCATATAAGTATACTAAATCTATAGCCACCAAAATATTCAATTACTGCAATGCTGTCAAGGAGTTATGCACGTCAGGCGGCTATAGCTGTGATTGTGAATCGTTGAACTTTATCTATACACCATGCAAACATATTGTGACTGGTGACCATGATGTAGTGAGTGATAAGGACCTGAAATTACTCCTGATGAAATGACCTAAATATAGAGAGCCGAGAAGAATAAATCTGAAGGCCGACCAGAAGATAGTCCTGTCAGCATTGGAACAGTACGTTATTGATTTAACGTTGAACCTACAGTACTCGCTGATTGGCTGAACCTCACCAAGAGCAAGGTCGTTGAAACAATCCGCCATATTGACAGAAGTACTCTTCTCCAAGCAAAACAAGTACTAAGAACCCTCAATTCGCAAGAAGTTCTAGCAAATCTCCAGAGTAAATTCGTCATAGTCCCACCAGACAAAGCTCCAAATAATATAATATTCATATGTAAATATTACTATTACCAGGTGCTGGTCTAATACCTCTAATACGTCTACTTACTCCCAAACTTCACTTACACTGGAAGATCTATTTAACAATCACAAAACGTTTCACAGGGAAAGAGATATTTGTCCTCCAATCAATCATAACGACATACCAAAAGTATATTGGACTCCCAAAATGCATAAATCACCATACAAAGCTAGATTCATAGCTGGTTCTAGAAGCTGCACCACCAAATTTCTTTCAACCCTATTGGCGAGGGCCCTTCAGAAGGTAAAAACATTTAGGGAAAGGTATTGCTCCACTATTTCTAAAAACTCTGGCGTTGAATGTATGAGGATATTGCAAAACTCAAAATGTCTCACGGAAGTACTCGATGCCAAAGGTCACATACCGTACAGACATGTATCCACATGGGATTTGTCGACTCTCTATACTATAATCCCTCATCAGGGCTGGCAATAATTTCCCCTTACCCGTTGAGCTAGTGGGCTGGAACTTATCGCATTATACCTTTGGGTCAAGCTCTATTAGACAATGTAAATAAAATTTTAAAAAAAATCGGTCAGATTTTCCGAATGTTTTATTTATGCAATTTTGCCGCAAAAACTGCATGACAAATTGATAAATATTAATGTGCTGTGAAGTAAAATAGTGTTTTCCCACTTTTCATCGCAGAAAAGCAGGAATTATGAAGAAATATGACGAAAACAAAACTTTTCTGGTACCCACGTGACCGCCATCTTGAATTTCCCCATGATTCCTTAATCAGGGGGGTTATGCAATTAAATTGACCCCAATATGATAAATTATAAACTCACGGAATTTGAACTTTCCATTTTTTATCGTTCTGGAGATAGCTCAGATAGTTGGATGGAAGGGCCATTTTGCCCCCCCCCTCCCAAAAACCTGGTAGAGTTGTGTTGGATTAAATTCTGATCTGATGTTAGAAAAGAGAGAATAAAGGCTTGCATGAATTGTAAAGAAGAAAAAGAGACTATAAAACATCAATTCCTATTCTGTTCTATCGTCAAACACTTTTGAAATGAGGACCAAAATGGTTGACTGACACTATATGCACTATAAATCAAATGATAAGGTAATATTTGGATGGGCCATAGAACAAAAAAAAATTAACATGTTAATGCTAATAACTAAAAGATATACATATATATATACAATAATGAATTTAAAACTCTACGTTAAATTTAAAAACTTGTTGAAAAAATGGGTAGTTAACCAAATTTCGTAAAAAATGGAGTTTGGCACAAGACTACTTAACAAATGAAAGCTTGTCAGTTTAAAAATATGAATTTCTATTATTAATTACAAAAGTTTATACTTGCCTGATAACCCCAAATGAATTTTATGAATCAGAATGTGCATATTTGATAAATGTAGGACAGGGCTACGGAAACAAAGTTTTTACTAAAGGTGTTCCTAGAGACAAGTTTCGTGTGGACATAAAATGGCAGCTTATGTTTCTAGCTTCATGTCATGATGATAGAATGCGACACATCTCTTTTGAGTAACATACATATACATCTCTTTGTTTACAAATTGAGGAACAGTATTTATGCTCATATGAAACCTTATATGTAAGTAGTTTTGACATGGGAAGTGGAATTTGATCGCGGCAATAAGTTAATATCATGTCAGTTACCCAGATAATTCCCACGGCTTATGTAGGTAATGATGAACGTATTTAGGTATGATAAGCGTGAACCGCTTCTCTCTTGCAGGAAACAAGCCCATGTTTATGTATACTATGATTGTCTTTTTGAATTTGGTGCTAATACTGTTATATGGATATGGAATAGGTCTTTGGATTATGGACGCTGATATTCTTTAATGGACGACGGCTGAATTATGAATGACGGACCAGACGCTTATATGATGACGGATGTACCTTAATACTTACCAGAATGTCACGTAAGCTCTGGTCTCAAGTCAAATGGTCCTTTCTTCAATTTGGACTGGAGTTCGTTGTATTCTTCTTTGAGGATGCGTGCGATTTCAAGATTTCTTCTGTTGTACCGAAGAACAAATGGAATGATCTCTCTTTTGGATACCTTGCCGGGCTCTATGTTCATACCGAACGGTTGTCGCTGTTGCAAGGTTTGGACCCAAAATGACTTGCGTTATGCCCTGCGATTATCGATCTCTTCCTGAGTGTTGAGCGTCGGTAATTTTTCCATTGGCATGATCTCGAACTGTTGTTCAAACGAATGACCTGGAAGATTAAAGTGGTCATTCACTGGGCCATGGTTTTTAGAGAATATGTCTGATCCATGACGTGTTGCTCGTATTCTGAATGCATTCTTTGTTTCTCAAACATAATATTTTAGGCATTTATTACACGTTATGAGATAAATCACGTTGACAGTGTCGCAGTTGCGACATTCTCTCATTTGGTACTCATTTTTGTTTTGCTTACTTTTGAAAGTAGAGCCTGTGGTGATAAATGAGTTAAGTTTACACCGCTCTTTCACACATTTTTCAGACCGCCCATCACAGTAACTACGTCGATTGTGTTTGATCCTAATAGTTTCAAATTTGAGTATGTCCCGTGTGTTGTAACTCGTAATTTGTCCCATTTTATTTTACGGAAGGAACGGGTTGAGTAGCCTCGAGGCCGTAGTGCCTTGAATACGATAGAGCACGATTGATTGAAATAGTGGAGGTCATTAGAATTCCTGTGAAAACGAATAATTTGAGACCTCAGGATACACTTAAATGTATGGGAAGGGTGAAAAGATTTAGAATGTAATAGCTCGTGTGTGTCCAGCTGACCCGTGTTGGCGAATGCAGATCCTTGAAACTGTAACTTCTAAGTAGTGAACGGTTTTTGAGGGTACTACCGCTTGTAGTTTTATATGGGGGTCGTGGTTATTCAAAGTATCAATAAATGTTCCTAATTCCTCTCTCCAAAATTCCAAAATGCAAATATGTCATCAAGAAATAGAAGATATAAAAGTGGCTGTTTGTCCGTTTTTTTTCAGGGCAGCTTCTTTCTACTGGAATACATAAATAAACGCGAAATCTGGACTAAAACCTTTTCACCCACTTATTTGCTGGTATTTTTGACCATCGAACTCAAAATCATTTCCTTTCAAACTAAGTTCTTAAAGTGCCTAAATGTCTTTATCTGCTCGGTTTGGGTAATTTCTGAAAAGCGTTTTCCACTGGCTTTATACCTCCGTCAATATCGATATTGGTGTACACTGATTCGATATCCATGGTAGTGAGAATAGTGTTTTGAGGAACATAGAGTTTGGATATCGCGGCCAAAAATTCTTCCGTATTTTTCAAAATTACAAACGTCTGGTCCGTCATTCATAATTCAGCCGTCGTCCATTAAAGAATATCCGCATCCATAACCCAAAGACCTATTGCATATTCCATATAACAGTATTAGCATTAAATTAGAAAAGACAATCATAATAATTAATACATACACTGGGTGAAATGTGCCAGTTTCCGAATTCGGAAACAGGGCGGAAACTGGGTGGAAACAACCGGATTCCATCCAGTTTCCGCATAGTTTCCAAATTGTAAACTGGACAGATACAACTGGACAGATACAAGATGGAAACTGCACGGAAACCATGGAACACCCCAAGCGGAAAATGAGCGGAACCCAGGATTCCGGAGGTGCGGAATAGTGAACGTGTTACACTTTCCAAGCTGTTTCCGCCAAGATTCCGCAGCGGAAATTATGCGGAATCTGGGCCGGAAACAGGATTGAAACCGGTTGGAAACTGTAACACTCTGCTGGTTTCCGCACTGGAAACAGCGCGGAAACTGGCTGGAAATATGAAAAATCCAAATACAGCTGTGCGGAAAATAAGCGGAAACAGGTTGGAAACAGACCGTCCTTAAAAGGTTTCCAACCAGTTTCCGCCTACTTTCCGACCAAGTTTCCAATTTGTAAACTGGACAGAAACAAGACAGAAACTGGGCGGAAACCATGGAGCATGCCAAGCGGAAACTGAGCGGAACCCAGGATTCCGGAGGTGCGGAATAGTGGACATGTTACAGTTTCCAAGCTGTTTCCGCCAAGATTCCACAGCGGAAATTATGCGGAATCTGGGCCGGAAACAGGATTGAAACCGGTTGGAAACTGTAACACTCTGCTGGTTTCCGCACTGGAAACAGCGCGGAAACTGGCTGGAAATATGAAAAATCCAAATACAGCTGTGCGGAAAATAAACGGAAACAGGTTGGAAACAGACCGTCCTTAAAAGGTTTCCAACCAGTTTCCGCCTACTTTCCGACTAAGTTTCCAAATTGTAAACTGGACAGAAACAAGACAGAAACTGGGCGGAAACCATGGAGCAAGCCAAGCGGAAACTGAGCGGAACCCAGGATTCCGGAGGTGCGGAATAGTGGACGTGTTACAGTTTCCAAGCTGTTTCCGCCAAGATTCCGCAGCGGAAATTATGCGGAATCTGGGCCGGAAACAGGATTGAAACCGGTTGGAAACTGTAACACTCTGCTGGTTTCCGCACTGGAAACAGCGCGGAAACTGGCTGGAAATATGAAAAATCCAAATACAGCTGTGCGGAAAATAAGCGGAAACAGGTTGGAAACAGACCATCCTTAAAAGGTTTCCAACCAGTTTCCGCCTACTTTCCGACTAAGTTTCCAAATTGTAAACTGGACAGAAACAAGACAGAAACTGGGCGGAAACCATGGAGCAAGCCAAGCGGAAACTGAGCGGAACCCAGGATTCCGGAGGTGCGGAATAGTGGACGAGTTACAGTTCCCAAGCTGTTTCCGCCAAGATTCCGCAGCAGAAATTATGTGGAAAGTGGGCCGGAAACAGGATTGAAACTGGCTGAAAACTGTAACACGCTCTTGGTTTCCGCAATAGAAACAGAGCGGGTTTCTATCCAGTTTCCGTGCCCTTTTCTGCATAAAAAATTAACTGGATTACAGGCGGAAATGGAGTGGAAAGTAACGGAAGATTATTATATTCAACTTATGTTAGTTTATACAAAAGAAAAGTCAGTGGTAAAATGTTCAATATATATTTACATTCAGATTGGTATACAGTTCTTTGATCCTGAAATATCAGTGCATTGGAGAATAAGATGTCAAACCAACAAGTTAACAATGGATGATTCTGGCGCCATTCTACTCTAATGTAAACACATTAAACCAAATACTTCAATAAAACAGTCCATGAACAAGTGTAATTTTCAGTCCATCAAATGCAACATGGATGTAACATGAAACGGTGGTACCCTTAAGCTTTGTTGCCACAGTTTACATGTAGGACATACATGTATCAAGAACAAACTTCCTGAAGGCGGGGTAAATAGTTGACGTACAAGATCTGGGTGACAGACCTATCTCATTACACAGCTGATAAGAAAGATTTTTTTAGTTACTAATTGCAGGTAAACCACTGTAATTGTATACACAACTGCAATTCAACATACACAATCCATCTCTGTTCGTAGGTTATTCCAGTTTCATATTTCTACAACCTCGCCACCAGGGGTCACTTCCGTCGCAGAAAAAATGGTCGCACTTCATCTGACCCCTGGTAACACGGTCGTTCGATTTGCCAAGATTCTTGGTCCCGTGATCCTTTGCGAAATGTCAAACAACAACAACACCGACATAACGTCATAATTGAAAATTAATCGCAACAATACAAACAGACGACGTCACATCTCAAACGCGTCCCTAAGACCTGTGTGACGTCGGGTCACATACAGGATCTCCACAGATACGTCTACGTTATGTTCCATGTTCTATGCGTTCGTGCATTATCCAATGGGAAGCTGTAATGCTGACCGTGCAACCAGAGTCTGTAGGGAGAACAGGACCGGATGACTCTGGATTCGAGATTGATATTTCTAATGGTCCTTTCACTTTGTAATATTTTCCCGTGTTCACTGA
>JAVTVY010054165.1:0-30171 GCA_036873755.1 Hanleya hanleyi
AGTAGATCTACTAACAACTGACGAAGTTTTAAGTTTGTGGGTCGTCGTCCTGGAGATAGCACGGACAGAAAAAAAACGATGGAAAAAAGAATAATAATATTTAGAGCTGCAAGCAGCGGCTACCGGGCACCCGGTCTACACAGAACCTGGGTTCATGTCTGAAACAGAGGCCCATTGTGCATGCAAAGTAATACCCTGTACCGTGAGTAGTCTCCTAATCAGCCAGTGTATTATTCAGAGCAGCGCTCCCTGACACGATGGAGCAGAACTAATGGTGTCATCTTGTAGGTCTTGTTGAGATTGGATGCTATAACAAAGATGGTTTCCGAACTCCTCTTAGAAGTCTCTAAATCTCTGCGATGATGCGGTCATTTCCGGGTCCTCCGCGGACAGGAAGTAGTCCTATGCTCAACGAGACTTAAAATACGCGGGTGGTCGCAAACCTGTTATAACCAAATATCATCTAACAGAGAATGTTTGTACCGTTACTACAAAGCGGTTAATTTAAAATGAGAAAAAAAAACAAGGAACATTGACTTACCCGTTTTTATCAAATTTTCTTGCCGTGAATGAGTCATGATTTCCACGCTCACCAAACGGGCATTACTTTACAAGCGTCTGGTCCGTCATTCATAATTCTGCCGTCGTCCATTAAAAAATATACACGTCCATAATCCAAAGACCTTTCCTATATTCCATATAACAGCATTAGCACCAAATTAAAAAGGACAAACATAGTATACATAAACATAAGCATAACTAAGGCCATTGAAACGATACTGACCCCGGGCAGACTGTAGGCGAACCCAGCCATCAATTCGCATAGGTATGTTTGAAAGACTAATAATACCCAATAAGATGGTACTATAGATATCAACAACTATAAACGAAGAGAGAAATAGAACTCGTGGACTTCGAAAACCTCGTCCTATTTTGTATATGCAATTGATATGTAATAGATCTGAACTTTCATCACACGTAAATGCCAAAATAATACCCTGTCATCATTGGACATGCTCTCAGAGCAGACTAAATGGTCTGGTTTGTATGTCAGTCACCCTTGAAGTGTCGGCAACAATGCTGATTGCTTGATTTGTAGGTACTTTATCAATAAATGATCTATCCAGAGTTTGTTTCGGTCACTCTTTTGGTCGTTCCTGCCTTCTTGGACGAAGTGGTCTTGGGTTTGTCGTCGCAAAAGAAATCTGATCAGCTATAATAGGCTGTTCCATGAAGTGATCACAACCCGCAAATTTGGAGAGAAACGACATGGCGCTTAGGGTAATAGTTTTGCATAGAATGTTCCGTCGTATAGAACACAGTAGATTTCAGATCGGTGACAACCTTGTAAAATCGGATGTGAAGCATTATAAAAAAAAAATTCTATTTCTCAATGTCTTTTCAGACGGTCAAAACCATGGAGGTGCATTGTCCGCAGAAACACCTGGTCACGAAACTGAAAATATCCTCAGAAACCAACATGTTTTGATTATTCAACTTTGGGAAAGGGTCGATAAGTATGTACTCATCTCGACTCGCATACAACAGAAAGTGAAGGAAAGGCAGCTGAAACTGAACTGATTACCATAGCTGTTCGTATTATGACAACACGCCCTTTTTAAGCTAGCTGGTAGGCTGGTCATTTTCTGAAGTATAAGTTGTTTATGGGGCAAAACACGAATTTGAAATATTCATGGCTCCAGTAATTTGCTTGCGAAAATTCTTGAGATTTTGCGAATGGTTCAAGGATGGAATGAAGGAACATAGGGGGTGTCAGAATGATTGTCAACACAGCACAGAAAAATTGATAAATCAAGCTATGTACATTTCCTGCGCAACAGCATCGAATTTAAATAGCATTCCTTTGAACATTTTGAATAAATGTGTTGACCACCAAGTGATAACTAACCAAAAAAATATGTCTATTTCCATTTCCGGATACAGGCTAGGAAACATTTGAGTAGGTAAGGCCAAACAATTTTTTGTTTTGGGAAATAAATTTTATTCTGATGCCCAGGGACACGTACCCTCTATTCGGCGCAGTAAAATTTCTTTAGGGGGGGAAACGTGCCCAAATTAGTGAAAATATTCAAATTCCCCGAATTCTGGCAAAATAGGCAGGCTTTGAATCAATTATCACACTTACTGATGAGGAATCAACTTAACTGAACATTGATTCTCAATGGAATAAAATATTTTTAAAAAAAAATTATTAATGCTCTAATTTGGGCACATCCTAACTTGAGCACAACGTTCAATGTCTTATCAAGGGACGAGCAAGTCCCTTTGCCTGATTTGAGCAGTTTGAGAAAAAAAGAAACGAGAAGAGACCTGCTTATCATCATTTGAACACGCGATTTCTCGAAAAACGAAAAAAATTGACCTCATAATTTGGTAAATAAGATTGCCTGAATCTTCGGGGTTTATTTCAATGCCTTATTTCAATGTATTCATAATAAAACAAAACCGGCAAACTTGGGATTTTCTACCAGAGAAATGGTATAGATTTTAACTGTCAAGTTGCCGACTTCGTTCAAGGAAAATATAGCTTGACTTGCCGTATGCGCTTCGCCTTGTGCTATTTCAAGCCATGAATTCCGTATCTTTCTTCGGAAGTTGATGGATAATATGTTTAACATTGCTTTGATAAAAATTATCAGGTCAACTAAAGCGTAAACGTCCGTGAGTTGTTCGCTTTATTTCTGCTCCGCGAGAAGAGATCGCCACGCTGGAAGAAGCACATACGCACACTTTACAGTTGTCGCAAAACCAGACACTCTCCTGCTCAATTGAGGTAACAATGAACTAAAGTTTTGTCCCATTACGTTCCAGGTTAAACAGGTTCAGTTCGCCGCTGAAAAACTGACCTTCTTGAACTTTAGCCCGGAACTACACACTGATGTTTTTGATTACCACTCCTCCCACTTCACGTGGTATGTACCAAACCACACTCATGTCCAATTGATTTTTGATAACGTAAACTGCCTTCTGAGACGAGCCGTTTTCAACCGTCTGAGCTGGTCACGTGGGTATCGTCGTTTGATTGTGCCCTGAAAAGAACACAGGCTCGGGACTGTCACAATTTTTTCAGAAATTAATCGACACTTACTAAGTTAGCGAAACACAATAAAAGTTAGTTATGATATTATCCAGTAATAACACAACTGAGCATTTAATGCGGGATATGCTTACCACGAACATCCACCTTTGGCGGAAGTGACGTCATTTAGTTCGTTTTAACCTAAAGGAAGGAAAATTTTGAAACTCTTGACACCACAGATAGGTCAATATCTGAAGAAGTACTGAGGGTAATATTATAGCCAAACTCCAAAGAATAAATATTTTGCAGCTAATTCTGTAACCTACCCCTCATCTTTGCAATCAGTGAAATTTGACATCTACACTATATAAGTCCTAATGCGCTAAAACATATTTCAGATAAAGTTAGGGAGTAATCTGGGCACAATTCCCCATATATGTGTACCACGTCCTATAGGACAATTAAGAAAGAAAATGATGTAATGATAGGCATATCAAGGGAAATAACTACATCAGTCAAAGGTGATTTGCAGGACGCGGAGAGCTAAAATAGAAACGAATTTGTGAAATTTTAGCCTGCGAATCTAAGTAAATTTGCTGACTGGTCGGGAGATCGGTGCAAATTTAACATAAAATTGTCTCCGACTGAAATCTTTGTCCATATTCATCTGTTTCATATAATTAGAGCAAACTGCGGAACATAATGACCCTCCCTCCCGCCCGGATTGCGAGCTTGTGGAGGGGAGGGGGGGGGGCGTTTTTAGAGTTATTTTTTAGTAATTATACCACTGTGATATCTAGCATTTCCCTTCTCAGCATCCTCTAAAGGGACGAAATAAAAATTAACTGCAAAATTACGATCGCCGTGGATTTAGAACACCATATCTCAGGTGGAATACACAAACTTTGATAAAAACACCTATTTCGGGTCTATCGTCTAGGATTCCCATGAAGGGACTCATGTGTATGAAACTCACGAGTTGCTCAGCATTTTCATCGATACTGATTATTCCAATTAGATAATATTGCCAAACATTGATGACTGAATGAAATATGAATCAGCAAGCTCCGTCTTTATGTCACATCTATAGGAATGAAAATTTTGAAACTCTTGATACCACAGATAGGTTAATATCTGAAGAAGTACCGAGGGTAATATTTTAGCCAAGCTCCAAAGAATAAATATTTTGCAGCTAATTCTGTAACCCACCCCCCATCTTTGCAATCAGTGAAATTTGACATCTACACTATATAAGTCCTAATGCGCTAAAACATATTTCTGGTTAAGTTAGGGAGTAATCTGGGCACAATTCCCCATATATGTGTACCATGTCCTATATGACAGTTAAGAAAGAAACTGATGTAATCGCAGGCATATCAAGGGAAATAACTCCATCAGTCAAATGTGATTTGTAGATCGCGGAGAGCTAAAATAGAAGCGAATTTGTGAAATTTCAGCCTGGGAATTTGAGTAAATTTGCTGACTGGTCGGGAGATCAGTTGCAAATTTCACGTAAAATTGTCTCCGACTGAAATCTTTGTCCATATTCATCTGTTTCATATAATTAGAGCAAACTGCGGAACCTAATGACCCTCCCTCCCGCCCGGAATTGCGAGCTTGTGGAGGGGAGGGGGGGGGGGTGTTTTTCGAGTTATTTTTAGTAATTATACCACTGTGATATCTAGCACTTCCCTTCTCAGCATCCTCTAACGGGACGAGATAAAAATTAACTGCAAAATTACGATCGCCGTGGATATAGAACACCATATCTCGGGCGAAATACACAAACTTTGATAAAAAACACCTATTTCGGGTCTATCGTCTAGGATTCCCCTAAAGGGTGCCATGTGTATGAAACTCACGAGTTGCTCAGCATTTTCATCGATACTGATTATTCCAATTAGATAATATTGCCAAACATTGATGACTGAATGAAATATGAATCAGCAAGCTCCGTCTTTATGTCACATCTATAGGTAACAATGAACTAAAGTTTTGTCCCATTACGTTCCAGGTTAAACAGGTTCAGTTCGCCGCTGAAAAACTGACCTTCTTGAACTTTAGCCCGGAACTACACACTGATGTTTTTGATTACGACTCCTCCCACTTCACGTGGTATGTACCAAACCACACTCATGTCCAATTGATTTTTGATAACGTAAACTGCCTTCTGAGACGAGCCGTTTTCAACCGTCTGAGCTGGTCACGTGGGTATCGTCGTTTGATTGTGCCCTGAAAAGAACACATCAGGCTCGGCACTGTCACAATTTTTTCATAAATTAATCGAAACTTACTAAGTTAGCGAAACACAATAAAAGTTAGTTATGATATTATCCAGTAATAACACAACTGAGCATTTAATGCGGTTATGCTTACCACGAACATCCACCTTTGGCGGAAGTGACGTCATTTAGTTCGTTTTAACCTCAAGAGACAGCTAACACTTTGATTACCATCGTCACCTCTGCGCAGAGACTGAACGCACCATAAATACCCGGGGTAAATCTGCACAGTAAGAACATCCGGGTTAGTCCGTCGATCTCTTAACGTACAACAACAACAACATCCGCGTTCCGTGTAAAAATGAATCTTCCAATTTCGAGCATTTCTTTGCAAAAAAACGTATCAATTCTCATCTGCCATCGCAGTATACAGACTCACAACATTACAATTGTGACCAACCAGGCAAGTTTCAGAGCCTAACTCTTCCTAGTTTTTCACTCTTGACGTACAAAGGTTTCTGCAGCTCCATAGCCAAGGACGATTGCAATAACCCCCTCCTCCGGAGGAGGATGGGGTTAATTATCTTGTGGTCAAAAACGCTCGGTCTTCCTTATTATGGAATCAGGGAGGGGTTATTCCTACGAAACTGGGTGCGCACATTTAAAGTTTGTGGTGACTTTCCATATTTATTGTTAACCTCTGAGTGATTCAAGTATAACGTATACAACACTTGCTGGTTATCCGCCTCATTGTGGGATATCCGGTCAATTACCTTCCCTCTACACCATCTTCATTTTGGTGGATATTGCCGCATCGAACACAGTTTTATGTTATAACTTAATAATCCCTTTGCGCTATAGAATACATGTTTAACCAGCCACGCATATAAATCGATTGGTGCCCAGCTTTTAAATGAAGCGACATAAACGGATAAAGCCTAAATAGAACTGAAACAGCAGCCAAATTGACGGTCGTTTTGCATTCTACTACCTTCGATGAATAAGAAATGCATTAAGAACTTATAATAATAATTGTTATATGCCATGGGGTACACATTCGTTCCATGTATTCCGTGCTGATGAGTGGTATCGTATTAAAAAAAAATACTTCTGGTAAGTTTATTTCGTGGCTATGACCTAATTGCGCCAGTCCCGTAAACTATATGTCAGTACAGGGAAAGATAACTATTGTATAGAGTTATACAGCAAGTATCAACTATAGACGGAAAAGTTATATATTGTGGATTCTTTTTATCGAGCCAATGGTCTGTATTGAAACTAAGACAAAATTTAGGGTTTTAGATGAAATTAGCCGGGCATTTCTAATGAACTGACATTATGATGTATATTCGCTTCTCGATGGAGCTATATCCTTAACCCTATCTGGCCTGGGCTTTTTGGGACCTGTCCAGGCCGGGGGGGGGGTGGGGCGAAATGCCCCCCCTAATTATTTTTCTTACCCCTTGAGCTAGGGAGCTGAAACTTATCACACTATACCCTTGGGTCAAGCTCTACCAGAAAATGTAAAAAAATCCAAGATGGCTGCTATGATGACGTCACAGTGACGTCATTTTCAAAATCGGCATTTTTTGGTCGATTTTTCGGTCAGATTTTTCGAAATTTTTATTTTTGCAATTTCTCCGCAAAGCTGCATGATAAATTAGTAAATATTAATGTAATGTGAAATAAAATAATTTCTGCCCACTTTTCATCGCGGAAAAGCAGACATTTTGAAGAGATATGACAAAAACATCACTTTTCTGGGACCCCACGTGGCCGCCATCTTGGATTTATCCATGATCCTCTGCCCGGGGGTTTATACAAATAAGCTCAAAATGACCCCAATACGATAAACGATAAAGTCACGGAGTGTCAGCTCTTCATTTTTTGTCGTTCCGGAGATAGCACAGAAAGTTTGGTAGGGTGGGCCATAATGGCCCCCCAGGCGAGGTAGGGTTAACGATGCACTCTGTTATCCAGTTAGCCGGAAATAAACAATGGTGTCCCCTCTCCGATCACCAATACTCAAATAATCTTTATCGCAAACCTGTTATATTCATGTATAATTTTAAAGAGACTGCCTGTACCATTACTGCACGGTAGATGATATTTATGTGGGATGCATCCAAATTTGTGCCTACATCAGGAAAACAGCCATGGGATCTGTAAACTGTACAGCCTGATGAGGCTTGAAGTAAAGGCGATCCCACGCCTTGGTTCATCTTGATGCCCACGCGTCACTTGGAAGAGGATATAGGGTTACCACCCACAAAGACTCTGAAGAGTGTGGTCAAAATGCGAAAACAGATGTTGGTGATACATTATCCTGGATTGCCCAAAGACGCTCAGGAATGGACGGCCGTTGAACACGAAGATGAGCAAACGTGGCCGAAAAATTTAGCAGCCCAACAGCAGTTTATCAAAAGACGGCTCTTGATAGGACAAGAATGAACACGGCCGACGATGCGTCTGATGCATGAACAACAGCAATAGTCCCCCAGTATGGGTGTAATCTGATGGAGGGGATAATAAAATATATAATACAAACAATATCTTTTGTTCTTCGTCTCGCTTTCGCTCGTCTGACTGAGTTGAAGTTTTTAGGAGTTTATGGAATAGATGTAGTGGTGTGTGTGTAGGGAATCATACTTTCAGCTTTAGGGCGTCGCCACGTTGGGCCCGTCTCACCAACTCAATCAGTGACATCTAACTAACCCACTTATAGCATCGCATTCGATTAAAACCATCTCGATATTTGTCTGCATGACGAGAGCTTCAGGCCAACGCCATACACGCCATACGTGGACCGACGATGGTCCCTAAATCGCTCAAACACGCTCGTGCGTTCCCTAACCTGCACTTTCTCTGTGGTTTCGCGATTGTGCATGTGCACCATGACGTCATTTCCGGTTAAAACTACTCTAATCGTAGATTGCATGCCGAGAGCTTCAAGCCAAAACCCTGCACCCCATATTTTGACACAGGATGGACCCTAATTTGCTCATACGCGCCCCTGCGTACCCGAAGATGCCATTTATCTACTACGCTTCGACTGCGCATGCGCACTATGACGATCAAAACCACTCGAAAGCTTAGTCTACATGCCGAGCGCTTCAGGATGAGAGCCTTCGCCACACATTTGGTTCGGGTATACTGCACCCAGATCCACTTGATTGGGTCTTTTTCGCATATTTGTGTGAAAATTCCGTTTTTCGAATTTTTATGAAGATCGCACAATTTGGATCCATCCACCAGCAACGTGCTCTCGACGAGCGCTCCACTAACTCGCACGATTTGACGGGGTTCGAAGCTCGTTTTTCCACATTGAATTCGGATTTTACTAGAATCCACTTTTTGCATTTTACCGGAATTTTCGTTTTGCATCCATCCACCAGTCACGTGCCGTCGACGAATGCTCCTCCGCCTTACACGACCCATGTAGGCCCATATACACGTGACCTGATGTACATTCCATTTTCCCGTATTTCGACCGTTTTTTCTGCTTCTATTTTCTGGAAAGTCCTACTTTTGCACCCAACCACAAGTCACGTGCTTTCGACGAGCGTTCTCCAAGCCTGCTCGACCCTAAAAGGCCCATATATACTTGACGGTTTGTAACATCCGCTTTTCCACACAGTTCGTGTTTCGAGAAAGTTCTTGTATTGCATTCACCCGACAGTCACGCGACCCACTTAATTGACGAGCGCTACCTCTGAGGATGACGTAGGGTCCACAGAGACACATTTGACTGTGTGTAAAGCCCATTTTTCGACGTTTATTTTTCGGAAAATCCTGAATTTATATCCATCCCTGTCACGTGACCGAATGTGATCTCGTACCCGACGAGAACTAGAGTCGCCTGGTCGGACGTGACGTCATCAACGGGAATGACGCAATCCGTGACGTAATGATACCTCCCAGACGCTTCCCATTCTGTGCCCTTGCCACGTCAAAAATTCTATTACAGATTTACGACTTCTATACTACTGGGTAAATTGAAATTATGCATCCTGAACTATACACTCAAAATAATAATCCGTTAAAATTTAACGTATTACTATCCGTCAGGTAGTTTTAACGGATTAATCCGTTATATAAACGGAAATAGTACGTTATAGTTGCACTGACGGACTCATCCGTTACATCAACGGAATATCCCATCAGTCAGCAAGTAATCATTGGTCCCACCTGGGCAAACGTGGGCATGTCGCGGGCTGTGGGGGCATGGACAACCCTACACTGGCCCCAAGTGGGTTAAGTACTGGGAAGCCCACATTCTGAATTGGGCTGTGTTGGCATCTCCACATTAACCTAACCACACCGGGCCGTCGTGGGCATCACCGCACCAAGAGTTATCTAACTTGAATGAACCTACTCATTTGTTTTACTTTTATGAGCAGGAAATTGTAATTTTAAAATTTATCTGCATGTATAATTACGTTTGCGATTAATGAGCAATATCGGAATTATATGCCAAACATGTCCGACTCTGTCCGATCGATAGAATTTAAATTTTTTCCTCGACAAAGAGAAAGCACTGAATTAAAAACCACATGAGAGTTAATCAGCGCAGTCAATATCAATGCGGTTTGAGTTAAAATCATTAAACATTGGATATTACGAACGATTCCGATGATGTATATACTGAGAGGATTATTCTCTTAACTCGGACGTTAGAGTTACGTGAAAAAGTCCACTCAATATAAACCCAGTTTGCATGAGATAAAATTTAATAAATTTCCGGTTACCAGCAAGGGCCCAACGTTGAATCCGTTAAAAAATAAGAATCCGTTACAATAACGGAATATTCCCTCGATTCCCTGGGGACGGACTTTTCCGTTAAATTTAACGGATAATAAAATCCGTTGAATCCGTTAAAAAATAGGAATCCGTTACAATAACGGAATATTCCCTTGATTCCCTGGGGACGGATTTTTTCCGTTCGAGTAAACGGAATTTTATTTTGAGTGTATATGTCTACATGTCTCACCTTTGATGAGTCATATCATTCATCTTACCCATCAATATTCCATTTGCTCATGCCCGGTGGCGATTTCTCCCGATCATCAAACCAATAAAACATATATTTCCTCTCAGTTTCCATCTGTGTCTGAAGCAAAGTAAATGAGAATTTTATATATCTTACTGTTGGGTGAAAATTTAAGAAATAATGTTTTCATAGGCGTGCTCAAAGGTTATTTTACGCACAGTTAGTTTGGGAAAGTTTATATTTTAGGGCAAGGGCCCGACCTAAAATCTATAGACTTTCCTAAACTAATGTGCGTAAAATAACCATTGAGCACGCCCATGAAAACATCACTTTTATTCTATTGCTCAAATTGATTATCAACAAAAATTATAATGAAAGGTTGAAATAATATAGTAAACTTTTTCCCTTTGTTGAAAAAAACTCGTCCACTGATGCTCCCGTCTCGGTTGGCATCGTACCAATATCAGTGGTCTCTCAAATGGGTAGCGATACTGTCAGCTGCGTCAGCTGTGTGGAAATTACGTGGATATATGTCTATTTGTGTCGCTTTGTTAAACAGTTTCACGATGAAAACAACAGTTAAACTTGAGAACGGAATTTCATCTTGTTATTTATTTGTTTGCTTTATTCGATTGTTAGTTGTATAAAAGCAGATGTCCCTTTCCTCATCCGACTTGTGAAATGGAATCTCCCAACGACCACCTGCACCTGACGCGTGTTGATTTCACATAACCGTGCTAAAATGTGTAATAAATGCACGGTTAGCTCGATGTTATTGACACAAGTGTTATAGAATATCAATTCCAAAGCATCTGCCTGTTCTTCAGCATTGAAAGCATATGGAGATTTCTGTCCTGTATTGGATATTCTTTCCCACGTGACTCTATTCTAAAATGAACCTATTCCAAATACGATTTGGACAGGGTGGATAGGTTGTCGCACCGTTTGCTCCAGTAATGGCTATAAGTGAAAATTACTCGCGACTTTTGACTTTCAATAGATTATTTTCTCTATTCTCAGTATTTCCCTCAGTTATGAGACTCGAAATGCTTACAAATGCGAATTATTTCGCTTGCTTCTTGTCGTCTCGCTGAGTCTGTATATTCAAGGGCGTGGCAATCGTAGTAAATTTATGAATGATGCACGTGCAGAAATCGCAACATTGCATTGACGACAGCTGTTACTCCAGATAGCTTTCAGTGGGACCGCTGTTCACAGGTGGCGGTGCTCCTGTTTTAGCTAAGTTATGTTGATATATGAGGTTGTAGATTGCATGGCAACTCGACAAAAAATTTCAGGAAGGGTATATCTTATCTCGTGCAATAGAAAATCCTTCAGAATTTTCAGACTCCATCAGAATCAATCGGTAGTGCTCTTGTGTCTACTGTAAACTCACGCGCTGCTTAAGGGCGGAGTCAGGAAAACTGTGATGGTAACTATGTCGAGCTCGTACAGATCAACGCCGTACTCGGTGTGGGATAATTATTGGAATCCTGTATAAATGGCTCTTCATTACAAATAAGATCGCGTCCACATGAAGTCTGTAATTTTTAAAACAAGAGTAAAACATTGTCTCTGCACTGAAATATGGGAATATCGTTCCCTGAACTTTATTACCCCCCCCACCTCTTCTCCCCCCCCCCCCATACAGATATCCATCACGTGCAAGAATAGACCGATTCCAGTGGAACACAAGATCAGATGATCTGGACGGGTCTATAATAGTTTGTTGTCTGGGGTAATTGAATTTCAAATGAGTACGATGGCCACATGTATTCTTCAATTTAGCATTAATAACATTTGTAAATGATGCTTTAAAATAGAAATAAATGTTAATTTTCCAACCTCTAACGGCTAAACGGAATTGCCTTTATATTTTAGGACTCAGCCTGCGGCTTCGTCTCAAAACAATAGGCAATTCCGTTTTACCATCCATTATCTGAGCAGTTAGAGGACAGAAAACTAACATTTATTTCTTAAATAATCCCCTCATGAAATAAATGCTTAGCGACGGTGATGGCCATATTCATAGATCTCCACTGCTATTCAAGAAGTGGAATTAACATCCGCTTATAATTAGTATTCGTTTTATTATATTGGTGAGAAATTTAAGTCCCAAGTTGTCGGGAATTGCAGGTTAGTTTTTTCTAGGTATTCTTCCTTTTGCCATGTTTACCCAATGTTGAGGCGTTTATCTATCTGATGCCATCGATGCTCATCCAATAACATCAGATGAGTTAGTTATTTGAGCTGATCTGCATCACAACTCCCGCGCCAGCATATATAATTCCGCTTAAGCCGCTGCAAGAGGCAGTCCGGTTATGTCATAGTCTTCACATGATTACACGCCGTAAAAGCTATTATGCGATCACCATCATTGAATATGGGTTTAGAGTAGCTATAAGACCAGTCGTAATTTTTGGGAGTGACGAATGACATTCACAACCCCATTACTCCTCCGATTATAACCATATTTGAGCTAATTTGAAGCCAGGCAATGTGTCTCCTTAGACAAAAATTGTACGTATCCGCAATTGTTTTGACTGAGGAGAAGGCCACGTGTCCTTTTGTCGATGCCTTCAAAGAGACTACACAGTATTCCCATTATAAACTCGACTAGTTTGTGAACGCGGCGAAGCACGCTGCAACGCCCTCCATCAATTGGCTGTTAGTTTACAAAGACTGTTCAATTGTAGCTGTTATGCCCACATCTGCGTGCAGGGTTAGTATACAGTACTCATTTGCGACGTCAAAGAGATTACACTGCGCACTACCCTGTGTTGTAAAGGGCTTCTGCAATGCCATTGACAAACATATATTTTGATTGAAATCACAATACCGCATGGAATAGTAGGCTATGTGGATCATCCCAGCGATGACAGATCGAAACCATCGAAAATTCGTGTGGGCATAAAGTAGCTGCAGCGGTTTTGCCGTGAGTGGCAGTGATACTAATTTTGTGAAAATATATGAGGCAGGGGAACAATGAAAATAAGACAAAAATTTAAAAAAATTCTCGATGTTACAGTAACGTCATAATTACGTCATAATTACCCCTATCGGGTCTGAGCTGCATATAACACTTTTAGATATATATTTCAACCATACAATTTAGTTATATAACTTTGAGATAACGATGCGTCAAAACAGTTGTAATTTTTCGAAAATATCCTAGCAGCACTCATCTCGAGTCCTAACCAATTGCAGGTCGGTGGCCTTGCGGTAGAGCGCTCGCCTTGCAACATGTGTCAGGTTCGGTCCCGGGTCATACCAAAGACTTAAACTTGTTTTTCATCGCTTAGCTCTCAGCAGGTAGGGGATAGATCAAGGGCGGGTTGGTGTCAGGATAATATGACTGGGTCGTTTTATGACTGAAATTTTTTGAAAGAGACGTTAAAATCCTACTCACTCTAATTGAGTGCCAGGATATTTGACCTCTGCGACAATAGCTTAGCCCAACATACATGTAGTTGTACTTCACAACATTATGATCATGAGATCGAATGGCGAAATGAAATGTCACTGATTCGAGGCTGCTTTTATTTTCAAGCCCCACGAATCATAACATATATTTATAATTGTCGTTTACGATAAATTAGGATAAAATAAAAACATAGCTACATGTACATGGAAAAACAGAATCACATTTGATATAAAGCGACACAAATTCATATTTGGGTCTTTCATGAAATAATTAATCCTGAAACGTGTATAAATATAAATTCAAGTATAAATATGATTCATATGTTTTTTAAGTAAATTGTGGTCCATTTATCTCTAGGTTTGAATTAAGATCCATGTAGACCCAAGTGCCTTGACATACACTGTCAACGTCACACCTTCATCGAAAAGATATTTCCTTTTAACATGGTCAATTTTCTTGAGTTCATATCACTTGCAACATCCAAATAAGTTCATTTTTCTGTTATACACACAAACAATTTGTATCAGTTACAGGACCAAATCAATTGATTTTTTGCTGCTATACACACAAACAGTTTGTATCAGTTACAGGACCAAATCAATTGATTTTTTTGCTATAAACACAAACAGGCAGGGAGATATTTAGTAAACAAAAACCCAGGGATTTAACTGCATTGATTCCGGAATATCTGGCTCGGGGAGAGACGGGGGAGTACCCCTCCCCTTTAACAATCTTCCACATGTGGCTCTAGAACTAAGAAACATTGAGATATTTTTTAGGCTTCATAGCTTATCAGGTTGTTGTCAATTTGAGTCTACTGGCAAATGCCTCAGAGAAAAGTATCATGTGTAAAAAAATAGTATCTTGGCCTTTGTTCTTCTAGGCTTTCTTTATCTTTTATTCTTTATTTTTGCTTTTAACTGTTTTATTTCATATCAACTAATTATTTCTAATTTATTCATCAGTTTATGCGAAGAAAACTACATTCCAAAAATTCGGTAAAAAATACGTTTCCTGGAAAATGCCGTCACTGTGACGTCACCAAACCTGCCATCTTGAACATTTATATATTTACAGGTATAGCTTGACTGCTAGATATAGTGTGGAAAGTTTTTATCTATCTAGACTTAAGGATAACAAAACTATTTATGTATTGATGAAATTATTCACATTTCCAAAATACCAGTTATTTTGTACTATGGTTGGCATGGAAACAAAGTGTTTTATCGAAATGTTCAAGGGTGCCATGGTCCATAGATGTAAAAAACATTAAAACCTATTATGGGATCTGTAGCGCGAGGTTCGATCAAAAAACCTGCCTGACTGCCGGCCTATTCTGACAAATATGTAATTAGGATCAAGGATTGCATTCCCCTGCTCCGAATTTACCAAAGATGCCTCACCGGAGAAGGTTGAACAATAAATCAAAACGTTCATAAATGATGTTATTGTATACGTGGAACAACATGGTCAATTATATTCATTATTCATGGGAACACTTTGTGCTGAGTCTTTAGTTGCTATGTGGATACCGCACCCACTCCCTCTAATCGTATATATCGTTAAAACTAACTGCTCTGGCAGCGCAGTCCAAAATTAATTCCTAGTTGTGAGAACTAGTCCCTGATGAGCATAGCCTTTCCTCCTTCAGTAGTTGCCAAAACAACTATCTAAATATATATATATATATATTCGGGAATGGAATACTGATACCAAAATACATCTAGCTATAAAATTTTCACCTAAAGCAAATTGCTTCCCCCCGGAATCTACTCGGACTCTGTATGTTCTGAAAAATCGACACCGAGCTTGGTTCAGGGGCCTTGTATTGTCCCGTGAACGTGATGTACTGTTGAAGCGTCTGATTGTACTGTTGTACTTTCCCAGTGTCGCTTAACCCCGGTCGTTGTAAGATCTGTTACATCTCGTGATCGAGGGTGTTCATCATCTTCACCGTAGGTGGGATCGGATACGGTGATTGGAAGCTTGAAGCAGACGTGGTTCGACGAGGACCATTTTTCTTCTTGTGGTTCAGTGTCGACCGAAGAGTCCACCCAATACTGGCCCTAGCACAGAGGCAGCTAACGGGGCTGAGATGGCACAGAGAAAGCCGCCTTTGTGTAAGATCTTTTGCTTCTGTGTTTGGGAGACTAGATTCTGGACCAGGGTCCGGAGATCTGTCTTATGCTTGGCCAACTTCGCCTTCTGCGCCGGAGTCAGTTGCACTTTCCCTTTTAAGATATTGAGACCAATCGGGCACAGGCAGCACACGAGAGCAGGATCTGCGCCACGTACAATAGTCGGAACCAACTCAGGTGGGGCCGTTTTCAATTCACGAAGCGTCGGACCGTGATTCCGTACTCAGTAGACATCCTGTTCAACTAACGAAGGAACCTCCAACCCTATCCTTTTGATTAGAGGACTACAGCGACAACATGCACAAGAATGATGTGTTCTATATATTTTTCTTATCCCATCATCACATACACACTCCAGCTGGGGGAGCCACTGTGAGTGTGTTTACATTATTTGTGCATGTACACGTGGTGGGTCCCCGGGAAAAATACCTCTCCGTAGTCGAAGATGATTGGGGGTGGCTTGCTTCAGATCGAAGAGCATATACCCGTGTTGAGAGGTCGTCGAATCTTTAAAGGCTTCCAATGCAAACTGAGTGCGTCTGTCTCGCCAGACGTCGCAGTTGAGTGGTATCTCTCGAGGTTTTAAACACCACCAGGCAGTGAGCATTTAAACTGATTTATATGATGCTGAGACGGCGAGGATGACTGTCTTTGGTGAAGAGTTGGGTGACCCGCGCATCAGTCTCCGCCATGAGACCATCCAAGACCACCAAGGTGTCCGGTTCCAAATCGGCCAGGTTGGGTAAGCCTTTCACGAACGTGATGTGGGGCATTGCTTCATACGCCGCTTGCCATCCTCCGTAACACAACACGACCCGGGCAATGGGTGGGATAATCATGTTGTCGGCGTGTTGAATGAGTTTCCTGACGAAGTGCGTCTTACCGGAGCCCGTCGGCCCCACAATGAGGCAGGTGAAGAGGTGCTGCTACCGGGAGTCCATGGTTGAAGGAGTATCCTCTGTCGTGGTAACCCGCTGTTGCATATTTGGTACGAGTGAACCGGGGTCGTCGGTGCGTCAAGCTTTGGTACCGTTGTCGACGTGTGTTCAGTACGAGTGGTCGTAGAGGGCGTTGCAATACTTGGTGTAAGGTTCGATGTTGACTTGAATTGTACACGTGGTGTGGTAGTGGTCGCTGGACGAGGTTTGACTGGCGCAGAGGAGGTCTGTAGACTGGTTTGGCTGGCACTCACAGCGGGTGTCCTAGGTGGAACGAGAAGAGTGCTGAGATAGGATACGTCGTAAAATACACCTCCGTACAACACACTCAGCAGGGTTAGCAATATCTCTATGAGGCCCACTTGTGCTTTGCACGCTGTGTTCAGAGACGGTTGCAATGCGTTCTTGATCGAGCGTGTAATGAAGGATGACGGCGGTGGTGTCTGGTTTTATAGTCGTTTCATCTGGTTGACCGCGACTCAGGAATCGAAGGAACTGAGTCTGCCTTGCCATTTCGCGAGGTGCATCGTCTTGCCTCGGTGTTGCTCGGTTTTCAGGATGTGTTCCACAGTTTAGTAGTCTTGCTTTGTTTTCACCACGGGCTACAACTCTTGCTCGTAAAACGTCCCTTGCAACGGTTCCGCCTGAAGATCTTCGACTCGTGGTCGTCGGGGTAGGTGCCGTTTAATCAGGAAGTGCTCATCGCTTCAGTTGGGGAGGTAACTCTTCTCGAACTTGCCCTTGACTCCACTCGCAAGTTTCAGGAGAACATCGATGTACCGCCGTGTATTCTTGTACGTGAAATATTTGTACATGCGACCTTTGAATGTCCGATTGAACCTTTCCACAACGGAAGCCTTCGTCTCGCTGTACGTGTGATAGACGAAGACCTTCTGGGCTTTCAGAAACTGTTGGAACGGTCTGTTGAGGAATTCGGTGCCTTCGTCGGTTTGCAAATACAAGGGTTTGCGCCCGGTTTTGAAGATGTCCTTGAACGCCGCTACGAGATTCGCCTCCGTTTTCGTCCGGATGGGTACCACCCACGCATACTTCGACAGGATATCGATACATGTCAGCGATATACCAATTCCCATGGTTGTGTTTGGTAAAGGCACTCATATCGACCAAATTCGCTTGCCATTGGGCATCTATACCACCAACGATGACCCGGTTCCGTAGAAAATGACGGCGAGCAGGTCGATGTAAAGTATAGGTGTCTTGCTGTTTGAGCCAATCCCGGACTTGCGATAGACGAATGTCGTGGGGTTAATGCACTAATGCACTAATGCAGGCAATGCACTATAGGCCCCCGGACTGTTGGGATTGTAGCATAAGTTATCCACACCTTCTCCCAGCACTTCATGGTGATGACTGATAATGGACCCGGAGAGTATCGTGTATTTATAACGAGGTCGGGGTCTGATGTTCGGGTTCTGCAGCCGCGTCACGCACGACACCACCCCAGCCCAACTGAACGGCTGACCGCTCGTCCAGTGTAAACAGCTGGCCCACAATAGGCACCACTTTCTCGAAGGCTGTCCACATATCAGGGTCTAGAGTGAAGCTTAGTGCAGGGTCCTGGTAACGCCACAGGCGTGCGAAGAATGGTCATTGTCTATGTGGATGAGGTTCCCGTCGAGCTTACCGCTCAATACGGGTTAAAATTTGGTCCAGCCGTCACGGTGTACCGTAACCGTATTCGATATGGTCTCAGCGCGCGACCAGCAGATATCACGGTCTTCCACGATGGTGACTTTATCCTCAGACGTGTAACCCCACCCGGGGTTTAAGGGGATGATTGGCTCGTAGGACTGGTGACATGGTTGACCAAATGCCGAATGATGAATGACGCACACTCTGACTGACCTTCGTCACTTCTGGTTCCAGTCATGACCAAATGTCGAAGGGTGAATGACGCACACTGTGACAGACTATGGGCAGGTCCCTTGTGACCCTCGTATATATAAGAGCATCTGAACCTATCCACCCCATCATACCTTCCCGAGCTTTTCAAAAAGTTTGATCGCTTAGCTTCGAGACCCCTCTGATCGTATCCTACAGCTCGAGACGAAGAAAACAAGATGCCACAACCCATATCGCAAATGTCCAGGAGTGGGTTTTCAAGTGGGACAAACATTGAGCAGCGCCGCTATTGTGTGTGTTTATTTTTTTCGGAGATATACCTGACACGACACGCTCGATCCTGTGGTACCACTGATCCTAGACTCGTCATAATAACATTGTAACATTTTCGTGCCAATACGGTTTTGGGAAAATCTGTAAGGCTATGACGAGGATTCCCAACTGATCATTTATGCTGGGCATAGTGCTGGCGATATTGTCGGGAACCCTGTTCCATGCATTCCATTGATGCTTTGGAAAGGTAGATTAAGGCTTATTGACCCTTATATTCTGCCGAAGATGGTCGGACATTGCCGAAGATGACAGGACATTGCCGGACATTCCCGGAGAATGTTCCGACCACCCCGCGTATTTGTAGTCTGGGGACTACATTCTATCCGCGGAATCTTCTCCCCGCGGCCGCATCACAGCCGACCGCACCACCGCGGACAAATACATGCCCCAGGGGTCATTTCCGGTCACATGACCGGAAGTGCCGGAACTATAATCAACTTGACCTTTACATCCCGGTACTTTATGCAAGTTTTTTTGTTCAAAGCGACGCCAGATGCTCTTATACTACTACTGACGAAGGATCGGAGAAAAGATTGAAAAGTAACATAATAATAAGACATAACATAATATAATAAGGTGGCGAGAAAAGCTTCCTGTGTCCTGACAAGGAGTGATATGACCCGACTTTAAAAATATGGGTTTTTCAGTTTATATAACACCTTGAACGAAAATAATATTTTGATGTCCAATCATGACATATATGGTGACATTAGATTCGTTTTAGTTCGAGGTTTCATAATTTAGATATATTAAAAAATCCATGCTGAAGTGTATACAAAAGCTCGAGTTCGAATGTCAGCTGAGCGTTAACAATGAAAGAGCTTGAGTAATTTGTTTTTACGAAACATAGCTTTTTGTGCAGCATTAAAGAAGTTATTTCTTGGTTTCAATAACGCAACCCCTAAGAGAGTTTTTCGTACGTTACAATAGCTACTCCTTTAGACATCTTTGAACACATGGAGTTCACATCTCCCGAGCGTATCTAATTCTGTTGAAGCCGGTGCTAGGGTCTGTGTGGATACTCCATAGTCTCCACATGAACTTTGCAATAAAAGCGCGGCTGACATACTAAGGCTACGTCCGAGAATGCGCCGTATTCTTGGGTATGAATGCGAGGTGTCGAAGACCGCTTGCCTGTAAAGTCATATAGTTGCTTTATAGTCGCCAAACGTTGTTAATTTTTCCCACCTCTTGCATATTCTTCCAATTTACACAGTTACGTCGAAAACAAAATGAAAAGAAATGGTTTGAAGAACGTTCCATACATAAATCCTCCCAGAGGGTTTACCTGGACCTTTTTGGTGATTCGGATGAGTTTTCTTGTCGTTGGGTCTAGTATATTTCATACCCCGCGGTTGCTTTCAAATGGCCCGTCGGGGTCTGAAGCCTGAGGTTTTCGCTTTGATATCCGATGTCGATTTCATCTTGACATCAAAGGTGATCCGGCCAGCGATGGAATTCAAACCAGTCAACACTCCATCTTCACATTTCAAGTTAAACACTACACTAACGTGCCGTCATTTACCTTGACCTAATGGGTAGGGTAAATTGTTCAACCCGCAAAACGCACGTGCTGTCATATAGCCATAAAGCGAGAATTTTCTATGATGTCTGCCCGTGTGATTTCCAAATATGGCAAGCGAGGGTTGTATTGATGTTAATTTCTTTCGAATACCCAATCAAATTTGAATTTTAAAGAGGTCATGCATTGCATTGATCCTAATATGGACAACGGAATATTTATGGAGCTATGACATCACCAAACCCGTAATCTGATCAGATAATATGTTATGTTCAGCCAAGGAAACACGTGTAGTGTTCGACTTGGATATGCGAAGATGTCAAATCTCGAACATCGAAGCGGATTGCCGTGATGAGCTCAATCAGCGCTCTGTCTGATTGGTTTGGTCCAGCGGAAATCCCTCAAGCTATTTATATCCTGGACTGCTAAGGGATTGGGGGGTACACTGGGACATTTTTCACCTTTTTGCGAAAATCTCTGCTATTATGTCCTGTATAGTAGCCTTCTATTCTCTAGTTGTAACTAATATTTATTATGACATAATCATACAAGAAATTCTGACATATTTGTTATACTTTTCCCAAGAATTCGTTTTTTAAAAAGTGAAAAAAGGTGTCTCAGTTTGCCCCGGGTATGGATGCACTGGGACACCCACTGGGATGCGGTGGGACAATAATCAAAATACATTTAAATCAGGTATATAATATGTTTCATAGGAGTTTAGAAGATTCAACACCGATGGTTAAGTTAGATGCAATTTTGGACCCCTGCTTTACATAAAATATCTCCCAGGGACCAAATTTGTGAAAAAAATTTATTCTGTGTGATTCTCAAGACAATGAAAGCATTCGAGTTTGAAAGTGTTAGTAAAAATAAATCAAACCCGATAAGATTAGCCATTACTGCCATCTAAGAAACAAAATAATGCACTTTAATCGCATTTTAGGATGAAAGTAAATTTCACCTTTTGGTTACTATTGTCCCAGTGTATCCAGCAAATGTGTCCCAGTCTGCCCCGGGGGCATGATATATTCCCTTTTATGGAAAAAAACGGATACATACATCTGATATAATAAATTCATATAATTAAATTGTACCTTTGTCCGTTCTCTATCAGTGATAACAAAACAGCAACAAAGTACTGCTGAAAACTTGATGTAACAAAATATCATCCACAGTCCTAAAGTTTACTTGGACTGCTCAACAATATTTTATGCACCTAATTTTTTACCGATGATAGGTTTCACTTTTAATCAATATAGAAGTTGTATGGGAGTGATAGCTTCCTGTTGATAATAATGCAATGTGCTTCCCGTCCTTGACTTAGGAGCTAGACGTCTTGTCAAACTGTGCCCCATGTCCCACTGTACTCAATCTCCCCTAAATAACTAAGACAGTTAATCTATCCTAAAGTATCGATTGATACACTGACTCGCGAAGATGCGCTACGAAATAATGACCATCCTCGTAGTTACAGAGTTACGCTGAGAAAAAGAGAAAGGGTCTATCCCTGGAGTTACACAGTTAAGCTGGGAAGTCCACACATAACACTGAGGTTGAGCGACAGGCGCTAACTCAGTTAAATGTACACTTCCATCGACATGCTGCATGCGCAAGAATAAACTAGAATTGTAAGACCGAGCCCAAGTAGACAGTATATTGGATCTTATGTTCATGCCCCAGCTCCCGCGTGACTGCTTACATGAAAGAATGATCCACAACACGTGAAGGCTTCGAATGCAATTAATACTTCCACACATTTACATCGTGAACGTGAAATGGCGAAATGTGATGATTCGCAAACTATATATCTGAAATGTACTACGATGATAAATTCTCAGGAAACTGAAAATTTAGTGAAGGGGCAATATTATATCTTATAAATCCCATTGTTCACCCCTGCATTAATACGGTAGATACTTCGTGTAAGTGGTTACTGTCTGAGTCTATGTGCTATGGAAGACGGTAGCGGCCACTCGCCTTCACGCATACTCGCCCTGTATTTTGCTGACACGAGAAGTCGAGAACGCGAGACGAGAAGTCGAGAACGCGAGACGAGAAGTCGAGAACGCGAGGTGAGAAGTCGAGGAATCGAGGCGAGAAGTCGAGAACGCGAGGCGAGAAGTCGAGATTGTGAGGCGAGAAGTCGAGATTGCGAGGCGAGAAGTCGATATCTTTCTCGACTTCTCACCTTTTAGTTTTTTGTGGCAAAAAAAGGCGAGAAGTCGAGAAGGCGAGCATGCGAGAATGGGCGAATTCTTGCGCTTGCGACTTCTCGCTTTCTCGCCCCTTTCAAATTAGGAGAGAAGGCGAGAAGTCGCGTATGCGAGAATCCGTCCATTCTCGCATGCTCGCCTTCTCGACTTCTCGCCTTTTTTTTAAAGGGCGAGAAGTCGCGAACCTGAGAATCCGTCCATTCTCGCATGCTCGCCTTCTCGACTTCTCGCCTTTTTTTAAAAAGGGCAAGAAGGCGAGAAGTCGCGAACGCGAGAATCCGCCCATGCTCGCATGCTCGCCTTCTCGACTTTTCGCGTTTTTGCCACAAAGACGAGAAGGCGAGAAGTCGAGAAAAGATCTCGAATTCTCGCCTCGCAATTTCGACTTCTCGCCTCGACTTCTCGCCTCGCGTTCTCGACTTCTCGCCTCGCATTCTCGACTTCTCGTGTCAGCAAAATACAAGGCGAGTATGCGTGAAGGCGAGTGGCCGCTAGGGCCTACCGTCTCCGACAGTGAGCAGCTTAAAAAGCTCAAGTCCAAACATACTGTTGTTCCTAGACTTGACTATTGTATGCATTGTCTCTTGATTTTTACATGGAATATGAACCGCTAATACGAACGCCACATGTGGGCATATTAAACAACCCAGAAATATTTCTTCCATTCAATTTGGAGTAACAGTACAGAAAGAATTCCAGGCAAAAACGTTAAGAAAGCGGAGGTCTGGGAAGGATTGAAAAAAGTTTATTCTCTTGAGTTTGCTTACTCGTAATTCTTCTTATGTCAACTTTGTTTTTCTGGTATGATTAGTTCCATTTTTATTCTCTTGCAATAATACGCGTGTTACCCTTGTTATTAAACACACCATTAAAAGAGTGATGGGAAAAGACGCCCACGTAGTGACGAGATGTCATATGTCCATGGTTTCTCGTACATGCAGAACGTATAGTTTTGTTATTTAATCTTATCATAATTTAGGCAAACATCTCTGTTTGTGTATTCGGTCCGTACCGCCACAGTTTTGATCGAAATGTCATAAAACTTCATCAGGACAGTTTTAGGTCAGTGTGGGTAATATAAGAGAAAAAGTCTATTGGTGGTGGAAGAAAGGCCATACAACTTTGTCAGAATAACTATGGGATAAGGAATAGTGAATTAAAATCAAATTTCAAACGCCCACATAAGGTCTGAAACATAAAAGGACACAGTGCAGTTTTTGAAATAATCCAAATGCGAACGTATTCTTTATCATCTGAATGACGAACGCACCTACCACGAAGTAGGTGGACGATTACTACACAGCTAACATTGCAACATTTGGCGAAATTGTCAAACGATGCCTTGGAAAACATGGAGGTCTGGGGCACAACAAACAAACGAATAATAACGATACATACTCCACTAGGAGAGAATATATATGGTTAACATGCGTTCTAACCCTGAAGATCCGTCTTAAACACAACCACATACACTATTCATTAAACAGCATTAATACCATGCCATTACCATTCGGGGTAATCTAGAATAAAAATAAATACTAATCGCCCATCGCATTTTTGCCTAAGCGTATTAAGGGAAAAACATCTGACTGAGCCGGATCTGAAGAAAACCTCAAACAGACTAGATGGAAATATATTAACCCTACCAGGCCTGAGTCCCTTCCTACCAAATTTCCTACCCTATCGCTGGGACGACAAAAAACAACAACCGACAGCTGACAATCTTTCACTTTGTGGTTTAGGTCTATCATATTGGGGTCATATTTAGCCGATATACTTAACCCTCGAGCAGAGGATGTGGGGTACAAAAACAGTTATGTTTTCGTAATTTTTCTTAAAAATTCCTGCTTTTTTGAGAGGAAAAGTGGACAAAACTATTTTATTTCACATCAGATTATTTTTCACTAATTTATCATGCAGCTTTCTTGCGAAGAAAACACACAAATAGAAAATTCGAAGGAAAAAAAGTCGACCAAAAATGTCTTGCTGAAAATGACGTCACTGTGATTTCAGATGCATGCAAACTATTTCGTGATATTTAATCTATAAGACAAAATATATACAGTGAGTATTACAATTGGATATCTTACGCCTTCGTTCATGGCCAGAAACATGCCAAAAAAGATGGGCAGGAATAGATAATTGTCCGTCCAGTAAATAGTATCGCTTTCATATTTCATTTGCAAGCGATTGATTGCTACTCTTTTTGAAAATGAGAGTGATGGTCAATCATTCAGACAGAATAAACTGCAGTTGTCAAGGGCAAAATATCCATCGGCTGAGAAGGAGCGGATTGAAAAACTTATCGTCCAAATTCGCTAAACGACTGGAATCTACTAGAATCGTTATTTCTTTCTTCATTTCATTGGGATAATTGTTCGTGGTGAATAAGCCTACATAATTTGAACATTGGTGATTACATAGTGATTTGCACGGAAACTAATCGATTTTTATTTAAAGTAACTTACCGTACAGAACTTCACTCCAGAGGACCGTCTATGGTGTCAGATGGATCACTATCGTTGTATTACTTCCACAGGCGAGCTTCCAAGTCTTTTATAGCCGCTATCTATAATGATCACGTGTGTGGTGTGTGGAGGCTTCGCACAATTGGTGTGGTCCTAAGAGATAATCGTCCAGGTAGTAGTAAAAGCGCGGATTCCTTGTGATCGAGGCTCTAAGGCTAATGACGTCACTTCAAGAGTTATCTGCCCGTACATAAGACCCCAGTGACTTCCAATGTTAATCTACGGGGAATGCATGTATGTGATAGGAGTATTGGGGTGGTAAATTTTTTCTTGTGGATTTTACTATGGGTTGTGGCACCTTGTTTTCTTTGTCTCGCTATGTAGAACACGATGAGAGGGGTCTCGTTGCCATGGGTTGAATTTCATTGAAAGTTCAGTCAGGTCTGGGGTGGATTCTGGCGCACTGGACAATGATATTCTCAGTGGGGAACCCGCTCATGGATATTTGCGGCATGGGGTGTGGCCCCTTGTTTTCTTCATCTCGAGCTGTAGAACACGATGGGAGGGGTCTTGAGGCCATGGGTTGTCTTTTGATGAAAAGTTCTGATGACGCATGCGCAGTAGTCAGGCAGATCGAGGTGAACGTTTCGGAATCTAGGTGTGAGGTATCAGTTTGAAGCATTCGTGGGGGGAGCATCCAACTGCATGGGTGTGTGGTGGCAATATCGTATATCTGCGCATACGCAATAGAAAAAGTGTATTTGAATGAACGATTTGGGAACGAGATGGACCAGTAGTGGTCCGATTGGCGGCGTGGGGTGTAATCGTGAAGTACTCGTAGGGGACCACTCAACTGGACCAGTGTTTCGTCTGTCTTCAGCATTCTGCGCATGTGCAGACAGGGAATTGTGGGAAAAGTGCACTGACATGGACGTTTTGGGGGTCGAGGTGAACCCATAGTGGTCCGATTGGGCCGTGCGAGGTGTCATCGTAAAGCATTCTTGGGGGACCATTCGACAGAGCTAATGTGTCGTCCATTTTCAGCATTCTGCACATGCGTAGACAGGGAACTGTGGAAAAAGGGTTCTGGAATGAACCTTTTGGAGTCGGGGTGGACCCACATGGTCCGAATGGGTCGTGTGGGGTATCAGTTTGAAGCTCTCATGGGATAGCGTCCAACTGGACTGACTAGAGGACTATACTGTGAAGTCATGAACACGATGGGAGGGGTCTTGAGGCCATGGGTTGTCTTTTGATGAAAAGTTCTGATGACGCATGCGCAGTAGTCAGGCAGATCGAGGTGAACCTTTCGGAATCTAGGTGTGAGGTATCAGTTTGAAGCATTCGTGGGGGGAGCATCCAACTGCATGGGTGTGTGGTGGCAATATCGTATATCTGCGCATACGCAAGAGAAAAAGTGTATTTGAATGAACGATTTGGGAACGAGATGGACCAGTAGTGGTCCGATTGGCGGCGTGGGGTGTAATCGTGAAGTACTCGTAGGGGACCACTCAACTGGACCAGTGTTTCGTCTGTCTTCAGCATTCTGCGCATGTGCAGACAGGGAATTGTGGGAAAAGTGCACTGACATGGACGTTTTGGGGGTCGAGGTGAACCCATAGTGGTCCGATTGGGCCGTGCGAGGTGTCATCGTAAAGCATTCTTGGGGGACCATTCGACAGAGCTAATGTGTAGTCCATTTTCAGCATTCTGCACATGCGTAGACAGGGAACTGTGGAAAAAGGGTTCTGGAATGAACCTTTTGGAGTCGGGGTGGACCCACATGGTCCGAATGGGTCGTGTGGGGTAGCGTCCAACTGGACTGGTGCGGGCTAAAAGTGATAAAACACTGGTATGCTACCCCGTTAATGCGTTTGACCAGAGGACTATACTGTGAAGTCATGTGGCTCTGTCAGTATGTCGGCACCTCTTCCCACTTCCCTTATATGCGTTGTAATTTTTACCTGTATATGGCGAGATTCTGCTGGTGGACGTTTCGTTCCCGAGGCACAGGTACAGACCTTTTGGTCTTTGATATATGTTGGCTTCGTGGGAAGTTGATGCTGGGTCGACATCGGGCCTTACATTTTAAATGCCGTCATTTTCCTCTGACGACGATACAGCTCACCAATCCCCAGTGTACGAGTTGTCACAGCGACACAGCTCACCAATTACCAATATACGAGTTGTCAGAGCATTTCCATCATAGCTCTCTAGATTTGTATCTAACACCGCTTATGCCGGTGCTAGGGGCCGTGTGATCATGTCTTTCAAGTTGCCACATGAACAGGTACAATAAAAGCGTACCTGAGATACAACACATATCACGAATCGTTAGATTCTTGGTATGTACTTTAGAATAGGTTGACCAGAAGACTATACTGTAAAGTCATGTACTAGGATGCCGGCATCTCTTCCCACTTCCCTTATATGCGTTGTAACGATAAGGCGTTAGGGCGTTAAGGCGTTACTGTAAAACTTTCCACAAAAGTCACAAAGCAAACATTCTGGGTTTCTGCTTTCTCTACTACTAAGGGGCAACTGAATTATTTCCCTTGACATTTACTTCCGAGAAATTGAGACTACAACAACAGCAACAACAACAACAACAACAACAAGATTCTCATTTCTATGGCTCATCAGGTGTCGGCTTATAGACCTAAAGGTTTTTTCTCTGAAAACATGCACCCACCCATAACTTGATCGGTCAGGAGGGCGCTTCACATGGATACCCTCCGTGACCCAGTACGCCCACTATTGCCCCCAAAACGTCCATGTCAATGTCCTTTCACCAGTCCAGTTGGACGCTACCCCATGAGATCTTCAAACTGATATCCCACACGACACAGTCGGACCATCATGGGTCCACTTCGACCCAAAACGTCCATTTCAGGACAATTCCCTGTGTTCGCATGCGTAGATTACTGCAAATGGACGCCACACTAGTCCAGTCGGATGGTCCCTCGAGAAAGCTTCACGATGACGCCTCATGCGGCCCAATCGGACGAATATTGGTCCATCTCGGCCTCAAAACGTCCAAATACTAAATACTCTTTTTCTACTGCACGTGTTCAGATAGACGATATTCCAATCCCATACCCATCCAGTTGGACGCTCCCCTACGAATGCTTCAAACTGATACCTCCCACGACCCAATCGGATCATTATGGGTCCACCTAGACCACAAAACGCCCACCTCGACCTGCCTGCCTACTGCGCATGCGTCATCGAACTTTTCAACAAAACTCAACGCATGGCTTCGAGTCCCCTCCCATCGTGTTCTACTGTTCGAGATGGAGAAACCAAGGGGCATTATGCCCCCCCCCCTACCAAAGTTTCTGCGCTATATCCGGAACGACAAAAAATGGAGAGCTGAAACTTGGCGACTTTATAGTTTGTCATATTGGGGCCATTTTGAGCCTATTTGTATGACCCCCGAGCAAAGGATCATGGGGAAATCCAAGATGGCGGCCACATGGGGTAGCAGAAAAGTGATATTTTTGTCATATTTCTTCAAAATTTCTGTTTTTCCGCGATGAAACGTGGGCAAAAACTATTTTATTTCACATCACATTACTATTTACTAATTTATCATGCAGTTTTTGCGGAGAAATTGCAAAAATAAAAAATTCGGAAAATCTGACCGAAAAAGCGACCAAAAAATGCTGTTTTTGAAAATGACGTCACTGGACGGCCATCTTGGATTTTTTCACATTTTTCTGTAGAGCTTGACCCAAGGGTATAGTGTGATGAGTTTCAGCTCCCTAGCTCAAGGGGTAAGAAAAATAATTAGGGGGGAGCCATTTCGGCCCCCCCCCCCCAGGCCTGGACAGGTCCCAAAAAGCCCAGGCCAGATAGGGTTAATGAAGGTAGTCGTAAGAGCAGGACTGTATTATTCGTCCTGTTATTATGTGATGAAACAAAGTGGTATACCCTTTTCCAACGGAATTACTATTAATTCTAAACGAACAGTTAAATGGAACGAATCTCTTGTAGTATCAATATTCTCCCCACAATCAAGTAGCTGGTCAGTAACCGATTCTAGAGAAGCTTTAAATTCATATTAGTATTCAATTTTCCACAATCTTCTCGAAACGTGCTAAAGAAAATGGCATGTTATATGACGTATCGCCCGTATTTGAATATGAAATTATTTTTGATAGAGAAAGAATAAAATGGTCGTCAGCGGGATTCGAACCCACGATCCAGGCCAAATGCACTGATGTTCCAACGACTGAACTATGATGGCCCATATGCATTATACCCATGGATCGTTCCTGTGTTGACCAAACTTCTGTCTTGGTGTTTGCAATATGCACAACTGGCTTATAATAAAGAAAAGGTTCAATATGAAATCGATTAATGTGAAATGAAGAGAGAAAGAACTGCTTTTTTTCATTATGAACGATAATATCTGTGTTACCGATCTGATGAGTAATACACACGGAATGCCAGATTTGCTAGGCAGGCCCTCAGACTACGTTGAGGCCTCGCCTTGCTTCAAGAGTACGCAAGCCTCTTACCCAGGAACTATAACAAATTCAGGTCAAATAAGGTTGGATGACGGAGGTGTTCTTTGTCGTCTTCAGGAATTTATACTTTTAACATACCAGCTTTTTTACGTCTGGTACTTAAAGGTGAATGGGCGTTTGGATTCTTGTGTATGATGTTCCCACCTCCCTGCTTCCTCAAAAGAAAAATGTTTCAAGGCAATAATAGCACAAACAATTCCTGCGTTTCAGCCAAATCAACTTCTTCTATGTTTGTATTCATTTGGGCTTGTTCAAGTCACTCTAAGAATAACTATACATTTTAAATTTTCAATGACAATTAGTTAAATGAAATATATTTAATTTCAATATATTTCATTTTCCGAAATGAGATTTCCAATTTCCAGCTTCAAATTGAAATTTCAAATGTTATTTTTTCTTTGCTAATTTTTTATATTGAAATTTTAACCCTACCTGGCCGGGGGGGGGGGGCATTACGGCCTCCCTACCAAACTTTCTGCGCAATC